>WEIV01000010.1:44656-65136 GCA_013390005.1 Calyptomena viridis
TTTTTTTTTCTTCTCCTTCTTAAATATGTTATCACAGAGGCGTTAGCAGTCAACCTTGAGCTAGCTTAGAACAGAGAAAAACTCCAGCAGCTTCTTAAAGAAGCCTCTCTCCTAGCCCCCCCAAACTAATAAAAAACTCTGGCTACTTAAAACCACAACATTCCACCCCTTCAAGCTATTGACAGACTGTCTATGAACACAAAACATGTGTTCAATAAGAAACAAGCAATACAGGTCTCCATTTCTCTTGTCCAGGTCTGATTCTACTCTATGTTTATAGATTACACTAGCATTTTCATACCTTCTCTGTTTCAGAAATTCAGGATAGTTTTAAATTGCTTTTACTTGAAACCGAATAAGAACTGGTAAGCATTAAAGGCAGCTTCATCTTCATCCTGAAGAATAATTTATCATGAAGAAGAGAATAAGTTGGTACAGTAACTGCAGAACTGAGAAATGCCAGCTTCATTCAACCTGTCTCCACAGGAGAGATTCAGTACAGATGGATTTCAAAACAACAATGAAAATGAAATGAATGTTAAAGAGCAATTCAGTTTTTATACGCAATCTCAAGCTAATACACTCTTTACATTCCTATTTGAATGTAATTTGCTGCAATTATTCTTGTATAATTTCATTGTCTTAAGAGTCCAGATCAGAACTTCTTGAGCAGTAAACTAGAGCTGTTTAACCTGGAATACTAAAATTGTGTCTGAAGTCATTTACTCCTGAGGAAACAACTGCCTCGATAAGTAGGTACCATGAGAAATGTTTTCTAGCAAAATGTTTTTAAATCACGACAGTTCTTTCCCAATTCTTGAGCTGTTTCAGCTGAACACATTCTGAATGAGTACTTACATTTATTTAAAAAATAAGAAAGCTATCATCTTTCCTGGTGATGTTCTGTCTGTTTTCATGAGTTTAAAGCTCTTAAAGTTTTGTCATTTTACACTAGATTGCCAGGATGAATTAGTACAAGACAAAATTTCTTGAAACAGCAAAGCATCTCCTGGGATCTTTTAAAGATCCCTGGTCTACACTGTGAGAGAAAAAAAACATTCTGAAGTTTCATTCAGAATAATTTCCCTTGAATACACTACACTGATATTCATGTCGAGAGGGAAGCTTGAGCAACATGAGAAAACAGGATGAATATACATGGTCTCAAGGAAAGCATCCTAATTTTCAAGAAATTAAATTCCAAGTCCAGTAGAAAAGTCTATATTATAAGACCTAGTAAGTACAGACTTGACAGTGCCGTGTATTTTCAGAAATCTGTGCAGGTGTCTTTGAAATAGATACTCCTCACCCCACTCTAGTCACTTCACTGGCATTTCAATCCATATCTTAGGAGCACCTCTTGGACAGCTGTCAGCAGAGGAAAGTAAGACATGGAACTTATGTACAATGTTCCCTGAACAGAGCATTTTAGTCTATTAAAGGCTAATATACGTGAGAGACTTCAGTAGGTCACAGCACAAAATTTGACTTTTCCCCAAAGAAAACTTAGGTCCTGCTAAGAAAATAGACCAAGTTATTTTATGTGGTGTATCAGTCTATGTGTGGTCTTTCTAAGTCCCCAGAGAGGCATTTTTTACAGGACAAGAGGCAATGGGTGCAAACTGAAATACAGGAGGTTCTCTCTGAACATCAGGAAACACTTTTTCATTGTGAGGATGGTGGACTACTGTGTCCCTCATCTGGACTTATTCCAGCAAGTCTTTCTTGTGTCTCTCCAACCCCAGAGCTGGAAACAGTATTCCAGGTGGGGTCTTACCAGACCAGGGTAGAGTGCCAGAATCACCTCCCCTGACCTGCTGGCCACACAGCTTTTGATGCAGCTCAGGTTACTGTTGGTGCTCTGGGCTGCACACAGACATTGCTGGCTTATGTTTAAATTTTGGTCCACAAACACTCACAAACCCTTTTCTTGAGCAGCTCGCAATCCATTCTTCATTCAGACTGTATTTGCTCTTGGGATTGCCCCAGCCCAGGTGCAGGACCTTGCACTTGGCCTTGCTGAACTTTATGAGGTTTGCATGGGCCCACCTCTCAAGCCTGCCAAGGTCTCTCTGGATGGCATCCCTTCCTTCCAGCGTGTTGATTGCACCACACAACTTGGTGTTGTGAGCAAACTTGTGGAGGCTGCACTCAGTTTCACTGTCCATGCTGCTGACATGTTAAAAAGTGCTAGTCCCAATCTGACCTCTGAGGAATGCCACTTGTCACTGGTGTCCAGCTGGACATTGGGCTGCTCATTGAACATTGACCACAACTTTTGTTAGTAGTAGGCTATATCCCCAAGAAATGCTGGATTAGAGGACCTAATAGTTCTCCCTCAGCTCTTTTGGAGGTCAGCAAAACTACTGATTCTTTCTGTTCTGTGTTTGGGATGTCCTTGTTCCTGAACTCCAGGCTCCAGCAATGAGATGCTGGAGTCAGATTGGTCTTCCAGTCTGTGTTACTCTACTGTAACCTATACACTAAAGCAATTCCACCTGAGAAGACAGATATTAAGTACCACATTATTAAAGTTCTCTTACTTTAGGAATATTGGCCTGTCCCCTAATTAATAGTGCGTAGTAAAAGTGAAAAGTATATGCCATTGATCAAGGATAGGAAAAGCAGGCAGAGCAATTAATGACCAAAAATCCTGAAATATTACAGGAAATAGAACCTCACTTAAGTACAGTTAATGTTAAGAAGATCGAAGTGACAAGGGCAGAATGCACGCATTTTGCAAACAATAGCTCAATTTTCTTTTTTAAATAGGAATTTAGTGGTAGATGACATTGAGTGTCTTAACCATCATGAAAAAGCTTTTGTGAAACAATCTCATGTTAATTCCACTCATAAAGAAGAATGATAGAATACTTTGGAGTGGAACAGACCTTTAAAGGTCTTCTAGTTCAACCCCCTCAAAAGACTAGGACACCTTCAACTAGATCAGGTTGCTCAGAGCCTCAGTCTCACCTTGAATGTTTCCAGGTATGAGGCACCTCAGCAGTGCCTACACAGTGTCAGGGCCTTTTCTGCCCCTCACACCATCACAGATCTAGAACCTTTCAGATTACTGAAAGAGGAAAGCCTGTCAGTAAAGGCATGAAACAAACTAGCACAGCAATTTAATACTTCAGAAGGAAAAAAAAAAAAGAAAAAAAAGTTGTATAATTTTTGTGATTATTTCCTGAGTGTTGTGCCACAGTGTGCAGCTAAATACTAGTAGGAATGAAATCTGTTGTACATATATGTTACTGATTACTTAATTTTATAGGAAGTAATGTTCAGCACTTTTAAATATCTTGAAATTCCAGGTTTCACTTTGCAAGATGAACTGATGATACAGTCTTTACCAGCTGATTTTTTTCCAGTAAAAAAGCCTTCTAAAGCATCAAAACAGCTCAACTTGCAATAGGGTCAAAATGGTTATAACTTTCATTTAACACATAGAAAAGAGAATAACTTGTCTGCAGTAAGGGGCTGATTGAGATGTTTTGTTGCTGCTGTTGCTATTGCTCAAGATGCATACTTTCTTGATTCTCCTCAGACTGTCAGGCAATTTATTCTCAGTCTCCAGCAATGTGAAACTCATCAGTTTCATATTACTTGGAAAACACTGTGTAAGAGCCCATATTTTCTTCTATCATCTCACTATCCCATTGTTAGAAAACCATCCAAACCTAACAAAAGTTCACAGAGAGGTGTCATCAAAGCATGTCTTTCTCACAGGCTCAGTGTTGCACGAGAGCCTCTAATCTTGGGCAAACTAGTGCAGAGAACAGCTCTATCCACTGCACACGGATTTGAGGGCCTTGATCTTAACTGTGTTTTCCTGCTGATGTTCTGGAGATGTCTTTGGTTCCAAAAACCTCTGATTTGCCGATCCAGGAGTTCGCCCTTCATCTCTGACTGCTGCATTGTTTCTCATGGTTTTGTCCACTCTTGCTGTTTGACTCTAGTAACACAAGAGGTGATCTGTGGGACAGACAGCTTTATCCCAGGCCCTGGCAGTCTGGGTGAAGATCAAAGAGATTCAGATAGACCAGAATACTGAGGCTTCTGGCTTAGTGTGTGATGCCATCATGTCAGAGAGACTGAGCAGCTCTGTCTGTGTACTCTCTCGAGTCAGCTCATGTCACTGCCTCACTGGGAGAAATTGTAATGTCTCTTCCCATTTCCTGGTTTGCTCTTTATATGCATCTTATGAGAGTGTGAGGCTGACAAGTTTGAGATGCTAATCTGCTGCAGAGTTTGTTTGAAGCAGATCAACAGAGCCAGCAGTTTATCTGGGGAAACAGAAGATGGAAGGTAAGTCACACTTGCTCCCATATGGTGGTGATAGGTGTCTCATTTCTTTAGGAGGCTACATATTTTTGAGAATTTCTCCAGCTCTCTTCCAGACCAAATTGGTCTTCCATATATGGATGGATAACATAAAGTGTTAATTCACCTCCTTTGGCATGATAGTTTATTACATAGTGCAGGTTAAATAGGTCTGTCACTGTCTTTTCCTTCCATAATTGGAGAATCATCACCATCATTCCTTGCTGTCCTGAAATCTTCCTCAGTTTATGAAGCAATTAAAGCTTCTAAACCATTGCTGGTGTTATTTTTCTGCCCTGTCAAATACCCATGTAACTGGTGTGTGTGACTAAATACAATTCCTGCTTCTGGGAAAAAAAAAGAAAATTATTTTGTAGGATGGGGAGAAGAATCTGGAAAAAAAATTAAAACTTCTGGGCTGAGATAAGAACAGTTTAATAACTGAAACAAAGTAAAATATAATGATAATTATGATGATGATAATAATAACATTAGTAACAATCACAATGACAATGACAATAAAGGAGAGTAAGAGACATAAAACCCATCAGCAATAAATTATAAACAAACCAATTCCTCTTCATCTGCTGATTGATACCCAGCCTGTCCCCGAGCAATCAGACCCCCTTTTGAGTAACTCCCCCTGTTTATATACTGGGCATTACATTCTATGGTATGGAATATCCCTTTGGCCAGTTCAGCTGTCCTTACCATTTTCTCTCCTGGTGACTTGTGAAGCTCCTCACTGGCAGAACATGAGAATGAAAAGTTCTTGACTTAAAGTAAGCATTACTTAGCACCAGTGTGTTATCGACATTATTCTATACTGAATCCAAAAGAGCTACTAAGAAAAAAATATCTCTATCCCAGGCAAACCCAGGACAACATGAAAAAATAAATTTCTATAGGGAATAAATAAGTACTGATCTGATTTGAAAACTCACCAAAGCTAAGAAATAAGCATAGATAGTGGAAGAAAGTTGTCCGACAAAAATAATATAATCAGGAATAAATAAACCCTTTGATGCAAAAAAAACCCCCAAATGTTCTGGAAAGCTTTTTCATCCACGCAAAAAAATCAAACAATTGCTCATAGCAAACCAATTTGTAAAATTAAGAAGTAGGTTATACTTTTTACTAACAAGGAAAAAAGCTAAATGTACTAAATTATTTACAATAAATAATCTAGCTGTTACAGCCCTTTCATCAATTTTATTGATTATTCCTGTAGAACTATGGACGTCACTAAAAGGGAGCTCTTGAAAGTGGACTTGGAAGCTGCTATGACTTGCAGACTGCTGTGGTGGATATTTTTTTTTCTTTTACATTATATAATGTGATGTAAAATAAGACAAGGACTGCTTCTGGAAGAAAAACACAGAAGAAATTAAGTACAATAAATTACCAACCCACAATTGTTAAGTTTTAGACAGTATGTTAGCATCCTGGTTGACAATATTTTTCTTGTTCTTAGTTACTGTCAGTAAATTTAAATTTTTAATCCAAAAAATACATTTTTTTCTTAAATATGTCATTTTCTTAAATATGTAATTTGGTCTTATTTCAATTAATATATTTAATTTTTCAGATATAATTACTTGTATTCTTACATTTCCTTAATCTTAAAAAAAAATTAAAAGACTCCACACTGAAGCAAATAAAAAACATAAGCAATGTTTATCGTGTTACATAAGCAATGTTGAAAACCTCATTATGAAAAACTTTTACAGACTAGTAAAATTACAGATAAAATTGCTGAAGTTTCATTACTGCCAGTGAGTCAACGGGCAGATGGATTTTTTTAAATTACCTAAAAAATAATTACCAATTATGAACTATAAAATTAGGCATCAAATATTAGATATCAAAACACAAAAGGGAGAAATAGAAATTGCAGGGACTATCTTTGGCAGGAGGGCAGGAAGGTGGAGAAGGACATAAGACATAAAAGAAAGGGATAATATAGCACATTTATATTTGGAATTTTCTCCTAAAAATACATTTAAGCAAGCAGATTCTCTTCTGTTTTCTAGTCACTTTTCAAAAGTTTATTGGTCTGTGTCAGGAATTTACTGGTGTTTCCTCGGAAACCTGAAGAATCACAGGCAACAGGAAAACCAAACACATTAGTGCGAATTCATCCCCAATAGCACTCAGTGCTTTAAAAAGTGTTTTTTCTCCATAGGGCCAGTCGCAGGTATTTTATTCACTGAATGCTCCTTTGTTTCAGCTGTTGGACCTAATTATGAGAACATTTTGGCAACAAGCTTAAGCAGCACGACTGTATTAAGCAGCTCTTTATTAAGATGTCTAGTTTGATGATTTTAGTGTTACTTACTCTGCATTGTGCACAATGGATGGCTGAGGGATCAGATCCAGCCAGCATGGATTTAGGAGGGGCAGGTCCTGCCTGACCAACGTGATCTCTGCTCTGGGTTAAGAACTGGCTGATGGATGGGCCCAGAGAGTGGTGGTGAATGATGCTGCATCCAGTCGATGGCCAGTCACTCGTGGTGTCCCGCCGGACAGGGGTCAGTGTTGGTCCCAGTCCTGTTTAACATCTTTACTGATGAGTCCACCATTAGTAAGTTTGCAGATGACACAGGAGGAAATGTTAGAGGGTAGGAGGGCTCTGCAGACAGACTTTAACAGGATAGATGGGCAGAATCCAACAGCAGGAGATTTAACAAGCCCAAGTACTGGGTCCAGCACTTTGACCAAAACAACCCCAATGCAGTGCTGCAGGCTGGGGACAGAGTGGCTGGAGAGCAGCCAGGCACAAAGGAACCTGGGGCTGCTGATTGACAGGAAAATGAACATGAGCCAGCAGTGTGCCCAGGTGGCCAAGAAGGCCTGTGGCGTCCTGGCCTGGATCAGGAATAGTGTGGCCAGCAGGACCAGGGAAGTGATTCTTCCCCTGTACTCAGCACTGGTGAGGCCACACCTCGAGTGCTGTGCCCAGTTCTGGGCCCCTCAGTTTAAGAAAGATGTTGAGATGCTCAAACGTGTCCAGAGAAGGGCAACAAGGCTGGTGAGGGGTCTGGAACACAAGCCCTGGGAAGAGCAGCTGAGGGAGCTGGGGTTGTTTAGCCTGGAGAAGAGGAGGCTCAGGGGAGACCTTATCGCTCTCTACAACTGCCTGAAAGGAGATTGTAGCCAGATGGGGGTCGGTCTCTACTCCCAGGCAATCAGTGACAGAATAAGAGGACACAGTCTCAAGCTGTGCCAGGGAAAGTTTAGGCTGGACATTAGGAAAAAAATTCTTCACAGAAAGAGTGACTGGCCATTGGAATGGGCTGCCCATGGAAGTGGTGGAGTCACTGTCCCTGGAATTGTTTAAATAAAGACTGGATGCAGCACTTAGTGCCACGGTTTAGTTGATGATCTGGTGTTAGGTCATAGGTTAGACTTTATGATCTCAATGGTCTTTTCCAATCTAGTTAATTCTGTGATTCTGTGATTCTGTTATGACTTAAAGTGGGCTATATAATACTGGCATTAGAGGTGATTATAGTCAAATATTTAATACTACCGCATTCAGGGCTTAGAGGTGTCTTGCACATTACTTGTTTTTGAGGCTGAATATTAGACTATTGTCTAGAGATTAATTAATATCAAATTAATTAATGAAAATGAAAAAGAATGAAAAAGGAGAGAATAAATTTGAAGGAAATAGACTAAAAAAACCTCAGGATGAGCAGGTGGAAGGGGAAGGAATAGAGATTTTGTTACTAGAATTGCTTGCCTCCCTGAAATTTGAGACACAGAAAAAAGTGAACTACTTCTATTCTCCTTCACTGTCGAATGATACATGGAGTGAATCGTTGGAAAAGCAGAAGCATCCATAACCTCATCAAAGGCAGAAATTTTAATTCACAGATTTTATTCTTTCAAATTTCCTATGAAGCCACTGTACCATGCATATTTTATAAGCATATTTCTATTATTGTAATTTATAAACAAAGAAAACAAAAATCTTACTAGTGAAGTATTTCTGTCTGACATGATATTGATATGCATTGAAACTTTTGGACTACATGGAAAATGGAAGTCATCAATGCATTAGCTTTTTGACTTGCAATTCTCAGGAAATTTAATGATCTAGCTTTGAGCAGTCCTGTATTTACATGAAATAAAATAGCATTTAGAGGCATGAAAACAAAATCCACTCACGTTCTGATTTTAGTTACAGACATTCACAAAATGCTGCACTTAAAAAAAAAAGGAATTAATTCCAGGTCTGAGGAAGGACTGAGATTTATCACATCAACATTCCTTTTGGAGAAGAATTAGCCCTATGTCCCAACTGAGGAGGACCAGCCACCTCCCAGTTTAATGACTGGCCTAGAGCCAAGGTAGCCAAGGTAACTCAGAGAAAAAAGTGGGCTTACTGAACCAAGGGACGTCTGAGTTCAGGCAATTGGAATTACACAAATGATAGCAGAAATTCAGTGTTAATGGGACTTGGGTAGCAGATGACCTGTACTACCTTAGGGTGAGAAAATGGTTGAAGTTAAAAGAAGTTGAAGTAAAGAGAAGCTGAAGTAAAGAGAGGAAAGCCCTAAGGCAGACTTTGATACATTAAAGTCAGGCATTTGACTTAGCTTGGCTATTAATGTTCAGAGCTGAGCAAAATCAAGTAGTGGGGAAGGACCACCTGGTGCAGGGCAGAGTGTTCCAGAAGGCTTTTTTACACTTTGGAGTCTTATTAAATTCATGTCTATGGCAATTAGAAGGATGGCTGGAAGAGATGCTGAGTAGCAAGCAGAGTACAAGACATAAACATTAGAAAAGAATGTAGTACAGTGTGTATTGGGTCTGGCTGAGATGGAGTCCATTTCCCCACAGCAGCCCTCACAATGCTCTGTGTGTGTATTGGTAACCAGAAGGGTTCACACCAGAGTTTTGACTGCTGCCGAGCACGGCATCAGGACTGCAGTGTTCCCTTCCCAACTGAGGGCAAGATTCTGGAGGGACACAAGCAGGCCAACTGACCCAAACTGCCCAAAAGGATATTCCATACCATATGACATCAAGTTCAGATATAAAAGCTAAGGAAAGAAGCAGGAAGAAGGGGCATTCATTGGTTTCAATGGCTGCCTGCCAAGAAACCACTAAGTGAGCTGAAGCCCTGCTTCTCGGGACATGGCTGGACATCACTGCTGATGGGAAGTAGAGAATAAATTTGTTATTTTCTGCGTTGCTTTTCCGTGCATAAACTTTGCTTTTGTTTTTGTAAACTGCCTTATCTCAACCCACAAGTTGTTTACCATCTTATTCTCTTCTCCCTGCCTGGCTGGGAAGAGGCGGGGATAGAGTGGCAGGATAGACTGAGCAGGCACTTGGCATCCAGCTGAGGTCAACCCGCTGCAAGTGATATTCAGCATAGTATCTCAGCTCCATATTAATAACTGCCAGGAGATGTTTCTTGACTGACTGACTCTGTACACTGAATAAATAAATCTAAGATTTAGTATTGCTTAGGGCAGGTGAGGGAGGGACATATGTGAGATGTATTTTGGGAGGTCTGCCCCTAAGTTTGCACACAATGGACATCATTCTGTAAAGTACTGAAAGACAAACACAAATGTAGTGTTTCTTTGTTTTGCCAAGGGCCTTGGGTAAAACTGTATGTTAAGAATTCTGCTAAAGGCACGCAACCCTGTAAGAAAGCTCTGTAGCAGACAATTCAGTCCTTTGTGGTAGAAGATGTGCAAAACCATTAGGACATTTAAGAAAATGCTGAAAATATTTAACTACCATTTAGCAAGGGAAAGCTGGAATGACTACTCTTTCTCCCGTGGGATGGCCGCTTCCTTGAGAGGGCTAAGTATCCCATTTTGAAACTACATATACCCAAAGTAAATTGCAATTAGCTGTAAAAAAATACCAAACCACAACACAGAACTAGACAAAAATTCAGACCAGAGCCATTTCTTGAATATTTGGGGATATGGTGGGCAACAGCTTTCCTTTGCAGAAGAGAGCTCCATTATAGGAGAGAGGAGAAAGATAAGAGTTCCTCTAAGTCTGCAGGGAGGTGAGGACCAGTGAAGGGATCCAGCATGTTCATGAGCTCTGCTCGTGACAGAGAAGCAGGGCAGCCAGTGGCCCACAGTCTCAAAGACAGGTAAGGAATTAATATACATTGTGGGGGTGCTATGGTACTCCACTGGGCCATTATAGACCTAGCCAGACTGCCTCTGTCCCAAGACAAGTCTGCGGCTGAACCTGATGACAGTGAGGAAGTCTTTGCCAAGGCAGGAGCTGGGACTGGGTTTGCTGGGTCCTTGACTTGCCATCTATATTGGGGTGTGGGAACTGCATCTCTGCTGTGGGGACAGATGATTTTCTCTTGCAAGAAACACTGAACGCTAAAGGCAGAAAATTGATGTCTTCCATCCTCCCTCCTGATGGTGGATGGGACATCCAAGGGGTTTGTGGCACTGATGGGGATAACAGGGGCCATCAAGCAGGACAGGAGGGGCCCTTCCAGGTGCTGCCCACTGGATACATAAGGAGACAGGATCCATATCCCAGGTGTCCTAGAAACAGAATCCTAAAACTGTTTAGGTTGGAAAAGACCTCTAAGATCAATGAGTTCAACTGTTAAACCAGCACTGTCAAGTTCATCAATAAAGCGTGTCCCTAAGGGTCACAACACACATCTTTTAAATACCTCCAGGGAAGGGTCTCTTCTGCCAAGACTGACCTTGCTGAGAATTACTTTATTTTTCCACAGTAGCAGCAGAAAGAAAATGTTTATGCAGTTGACTCTTCAACCCCACCAGTCCAGCTCTACTCAGGGTGATTGACTCACAGTTCAGTTACCAAGGGAAGAGACAGAAGCCCCAAGGAGAGGAAGAAATGCTAACAAAGGACATGATAACCTCAGCCATCTGACTCATCCTCTGTCCATTTTTCTTGAAAAAGCTAATTTTGTTCCACAGTGACAACCTGGGAAACTGCAGTGTGGCTGGAGTGCAGAGCTGGTGATGCAAAGGGAAGAGAAATGCTGCTCAATATATTTGGTTTAAGGCTCTATTTCATACTGTATATAAATGTGTGATAGTTTCACTGTTTAAATCAAAATGCTCCAAGGTTGATGGTCCATCTTGGAAAATGAGCCACAATTAAGACAGAACTATCTCTGCATATCTACTGCTGAGGTATATCTGCAAATATTTGTAAATGCCCTCCAAAGTGGGCACCATCACTCCTCAGTAGTGCCAAAGGGAGCAGCAGAGCCGGCAGGGGGCATCTAGCTACAAGAAGCTGCTGTCTTTATTTGGTGCTGCTATGCTAATACCCTCACAGGAAATAATTTCTAATGGGTCTTCATGTCCCATCATTACTGCACTGATTAGAGGAGTTATGCATTATGATTTCATTGTCTTGTTCTGCATAATAGATATTGAAATAAGCTGAGAGGACACTGAGGCAGACAAAGGGAATGGAGGATTTTGTATACATGGTGAATAAATAAGCCATACACAGCAGAAGTGAAAAATGAGAGATACCCATTTCTGGTTTGACTTCATTACTTTTTGCCGAAGTAAAAAACAGCCTTGCAAATGTCCTTAATGTAGAAATTAATGTCTTTTAATTCTGTAAGACTAGCATTTTCTGGAGTGTATTACACAGTCTGTGTTAGTCATAGATTTCAGAAGATAACGATTTGACATTCATAAACAAAAACTGTGCCTGAATGGAAGGTTTCTTAAATTTCTTGGGTAACAAATAGATGATTCATGATGTTACTTTAATTCTGCAGGACCACGGTGAACATGTGTGCAAGCCAGCACAGGCAGGGCACAGCAACAACCACAAAATCAGACAAAATGCAAAGAATAAATTTATTTTTGTTACCTCCCCACCTGAGGAATCCCCAGTGCAGCACCCAGGCAGAGATGCAGGCAAGGCTGTGTTTGGTCCATGCTAAAGGTTCCCCCAGCTGGATCCCTCAGTCCTGCCTTCCCTTCCCCAGGCTTTCCCCAGGGCTCTTACCCACCTTGTCCATGGCTAAGAGGCTCAGCCATGCTCCACACGTTTTGTTTTTTTTTTTTCTACAACTTTATGGAAAGCCCAGCAAGAAGCATCTCTAACTTAAAAAAAACCCTAGTCTTTACACAAGTAGCAAAGGATCTGACTGCACTTTATTTCAATGTGTTTCTATGGTTGTCTGTAATTTATGAAGTATTAAGGAAATTTATTCCAAGGCCAGGCATGTCTTTGTGACAGATGTGTCACAAAAACACACAAAAAAGGGTACATGGTCACGGACTTTATTCTATTGGAAGAAATATTTTAAAATAATTATATATTTACAACCTATAATATAGTCATTTATATCAACAGCAGAAGTAGTAAAAAACTGTAAAAGTGCACAAAGTCTCTGTAGAGCAAAGAGTAATGTAGTAAATTATCTTAAATATTTCAAAAAAATTATAAGCAAAATTTATTCATAATAAAAGACAATATTCCAGGCAACATTTTTTAATTTCCCATTTCAGTTTCATTCTCAGATAAATCTGTCTTTTAATCTGAAAGTGGCAGTTTTCTCTAGATTGATTTCTAAATTAGATGGTTCTAAAACTGTTATTCTTCAAATAGCAATACAGAAATGAGAGAAAACCTGGTACAGAAGGCTTTGCTGTTGACTTCAGTGAAGGTAAATCTTTGTTTCTGAAGAAATCATCAATTCAACTCCTTATAGGCTTTAAAAAATAAAAGCATATACACATACTTTTTATTCTTAATATTATGTAAAAGTGAAAATAACAAGACAATGTCTGTACATTAAGGATATTATCTGAGTCACCAATAAAATACTAAAGCAAATAAGACAATATCAATGAAAGAGACTATAAATATAAATAATCTGTGGATGGGACAGAAGCCATAAGCTGCTCTAGAGAAATGAGAGGTTCATCTGAAGCACAACAGTTAAAGGAGATCACTATGTAAACCTACAGGGCATTACTCAGATCATTTTTAAAAGATACAATGCAACTCAGGATCTGTTACTCACCAAACAAAATTAAAAAAAAGTTTGATTACACAAAAGAAATCCATTTATTTTGAGAAACTATTTTTTTTTACAGACACAAAGAAATCAAACAAAAAAAGCCATTTTATAGACAAAAAGTCATTTCTCTTGCACCGATTTTAAGAAGACAGACAGTAAAAATAATAATCACATAACTAATGTGAACAAAGCTGAACAGGTAACAAACAGTTCAGATGCAGCTGACTTAGAGAAAGCACTGCAACTCAAAACTAGCTCTGGGTCAGCCTGGGTTCTAGTGCCACCTGCTGAAATAACAGTAGTTTTGCCCTTGTAACCACAGCTAATATGCAATTTAAATTAATCCACTGCATTAGAAGGCAATACATGAAGAAAGGTCACAGAGATGAAGTGCTTGAGTAATCTAAGTGCACATCCAGAGAGCCATAGACTGAACCTAGTAAATTGAGAACCTTCTCTTGAATGATGTCAACCTGCTCTGAAGGGCAATAGTCATCCAAACTTGATCTGTAACAAGGAATTGAAAAAAGCATGAGAAAATACAGGTATCACCACCATGACCACCACATTGTGTAGTTTTGTAATGCTCCGTGGCAAGGCTGAAGCTACTTTCAAACTATGGCAAGTTCTGCCTCCCAGTATTCCTTCAAAGCAAAGTACTGTGCCTCTCCTCATTACTTTTTAAGTTAAATGGAAAGGCTGCACCAGATCAGGAATGTGACCTAATCTTCTTTCCAATTCTACTCTCTTCCTGAATCTGATACAGAGCATGTGGACAGTCAAAGTTCAAGCAAATTATCTAATTACAGGACACATGGAAAGTCTGGATTGAGAAATTAAAATGCTACTAGTAAAGTAGGTAGGAAAACTTGAAAAACAAATCTTCACAATTTCTGGGATATAACATTTTTACAGTATCTATTAATGAAAACAGATACTAGTAAAAAAGCAGAGCTGACGCTTCTTGCGTTTTTTATCTGTCAAGACCTACAGAGATGATTCTGTTTTCTCTGCAATAGTGGATGATAACCTTGCAGTTGGCAAAGGGAATACAGTTTTCTTTTATTGCAGGGATTAGCCCTACTATTTCCTGTTGACACAGATGATTTCATATCAGTTTCTACTATTGTTGCCTTTAAGGGTACACTTACTATTTCTGATGCTTAAATTGCAACAATTTGTCAACAGATAACATAATTTAACAGATCACAGTGTTTCTCAGAACAAATCACTGGCCTCAAACTTTATCCTGTTCTCCTAAGTAATACCCTTACAGTCCTGGAAGCATAACTTTTACTCCATAACAAAGCTTTACTAGAGCTTTAAAGAATATAAATCCCTTTCAGCCTATGAAACAAAAAATTTTTCCAGCAGAAGTTTCACTAAACACAGAAATCCTACCTGTAGTACAATAAACCCCAGAGCAAGAGAGTAAAGAAGGTGGGATTTCAGCCCATGCAGGCTTGTCCTACCTTCGCTCTAATTAGCACAAGTAATGAAAGCAGTGGAGATGCATGAACTCCAGTGACAGCAATCAATCCCAACATACACAAGACCTTACCATGGACCTGATATAACTTGTGCTGAAGCTGATTAATCATTATGTTTTCACTTGTTTTGAAGCCTGTGCCAGCTACGTTGAAGCCCACTAAAAGTGGCCATCAGTGCAGAATCTTCCTTTAGCTGTGTAGATGCTGTCACTGCTTTATGATCAACGTTTTCAAATTTTTACTAAGGCTTCCACTTAAGACAGGACTTAAGATGTACCAACCAGTGCTATACCAAAAGAATCATTTAGCTTCATGAGAACAGTCTTAGCATTTTGAAGTATGTACATAGTCTTACCGAGCAACAGTCACAAGTGTGGGCTTGGGCATATCTTTTAGTAGAACTTTAATGGACTGTATGAGGCCTTCAATCTCATCTTCAGTGCTAACGTGGTGAGGAAGCTCCACATAATCACAGGTCAAACCAGCCTGATGGACCTTCAGGTAAATTAAACAGAGATTTAATTTCTGTTGATGAATTATTGAACACGTAACCTGTGTAAAAGTCTCTAGGATACCACCTCTAGCCCAGTAGGTAACTTACACCTCTTCAGATAGTAAGAGTTGCAGTTCCCACCCCCCCACCCCCAACTTGTTCTTTAAAAACAACAAAAATCTGGATGTTGTACAGATTGTTTCATTATCTCCAGTACACTGTACCTTTGCTATGAATTCAGAGTATGCTGCAGCCCTTGATGATAGCTCTGACGTTTTACAAACAGGTACCTTATCTTAATTCTATAAAGAAGATCAACAGACCCATATGAAATAAAATGTCCCTTCACAGAACACAGCTCAAGACATCACAGTCCTGAAAAATTACACTGATGTTGCCTAAATATAGACAAGCACACAAGAATTTTAGCAGCTTTAAAAAGAAAAGCTGGTGTAATTAATAAAACATAAAAATACATGAAAACTACCAAAATCTCACAAAGTCTGGAATCAAGAAGCAAGTTTGAAAGGAAGTATGAATTTTCCCTTCTTGTTGAAACTATGTTTTTGAAATCCGTCCACTTTCTGCTCTTCTACCTTGCCACCCACCATTTCATAGTCTGGGCTTTCCATCCTGGTTTTCAAACTGTGAACTAGCTGAACAAGTGGCTTCATTCTGGAGTTAAAACAAAACCAAATTTTGTTACAAACAGTTGGAAACACATATATGTACCTTAAGTGGTTAAAAAACAAAGAAAAAAAAGGAGAGAAAAAAGAAGAGAAAAGTGGAAGTTATTATGGCCTAGATTTTGAAAATTAAGTTTACTCCTCTGTGGCATCTTGCACGTGAAAAAATGGAAATTATCAGTACTACTGCTCTGTTTCACCAGGTCTTTCTCATAAAGTCCCTATCCTCACACTTGCTTCTGGCAAGTCCTTTTTACACTTCTTTTTGAGCAGACCTGCAGAAAAACTGTTGTAGCTCAAGTCGTATGAACTTTACAGGAAATACTTGTTGTCAGTCTTACAGAGGTCTGACAGTAACTGCTGCATTTGACGTGGAAAATGAATGATTTTCCTATGAAAGGAAAGCTCAAATTTTCATTCTCTTTTCAGCTGAAAACATTTAGTTTACAAGCATAGTGATGTGGTTCAGACGTTCAGCAGACACTGTTGTTCAAATACAATGTTTCATTCATTTACATTTTTCCACAGAAAGCTGAACCTTCTGGAGCACCAAAGAGCTGCTTCTCCATGTCCCCCTCAGTTTGTTATTTTTTTGAGAGCTCTGATCTACACCGATGACTAAGTTTTTAGTCACCAAACACGTCTTCATCCATAGACAACAGAGCTTGCATGAAGCTGGAGAACACTGAGCTTCAGAGGTTTACAGTAGTGCCAAAGACAGCAGACTGCCTTTCTTTCTGTTTTGTCTGACGACTTCTACTCTAAATGAAAAGCAGTATGCTTGCATAGATCCTATCCTTTTCTGTTATCAAAGTTATTACGTTCCAAAGCTAATAAGTTCCAAAATTTCTGTTTGCATTTTAAACCATTTAGAAAACTCCTACCCAGGATAAGAAGCCCATTTCTGTAGGGTTTCTTCATCATCACTGTCACACAAATCTGCAAATGCTGCTTCCAGATCTTCCAGCTGATGAACGCGGTTTTCAACACAATCTAGCAAGTCCTCCTTTAGATAAGCACATATAAAAGTATGTTAAGAAAAAAAAAGTAAGAACACCATGGCTTACCCTTATTTAAATTCTGTAATGATTGATCTACTGGAAGTGGGGAATCAGAAACAACCGATTCATACTACAGCCCATCTTCTCAAGAAGATCAGAACAAATACCTGTAGGAGCTGTTATACCTTCAGAATAAATCACGTCACTTTGCTATGTCTTTCCCACAACAAATTAAAAAAAGCCACCTTTTAAATATGTACCTGTTTTTATTGCTGATTGACTAAGAAACACAAAAATCAATTTGCCAATATTCCACATATCTCTATGTCTTTATACATATCTATTAATTAGGTTTTTCATTAATTTGTAATAACTATATGTGTTGAATCTCTCTGAAAGTGTTCAGATGAGATTATGAAAGCTTGCATTTCCTAGATTCAGAAGCACACAGCAGATAAAATGAAAAGTACATTACAGTGGCATAATACTGTCCTTTTCATGTCTTAATAGACAGATAAAATACCAATTAGATATTCATCACAGCTCTTGACTTTCCAGGAAGATCAACTAGGGCAAGGAAGGGGAGAGCCTTGAGGGAAAAAATAAAAGAACTTGCCACCAAAAAACTCAAAGACCCCTACCAAACCCAAGCCCTGTTAAGCCATAAAAAGAACAACATTGCAGATGATTTGTTTTCATTTCTTCCTTGTCAATTACCATTTGTTTACAGACATTCATTTTCACTCTCATGCTAAATATTTATGCAATTCACACATTTAATCAAAACATTTAATAGGAAAGAAATCCTAAGATGCTCCTAATTAGAATTCAGCATGGCACACAGCTTAATTGGAGACCACTTCATTAAGCACCTTTGATAGGTTCCTTCCAGTTGTCGTAACTCATTTTTATTGGGTAAATAAAGAGAATCATTCCTTCATACATCCCAAAAGGAAATATCATACCTCTGTTGCATTTTTATGTGGCTTCTTGAAATTGTACAACTCTTGCAAAAGCTCATATTCTGTCTTTGAAAAAGAAAAAAAAGAGGAAAAAAATTAGGACTCTTCAAATGAGAAACCAAACCCTCAAAGCCTTTCTTCTTCAAAAAAAGAATCTGATCAAGATCATTTCCCTACTCTTGTAATGCAGACAGTAATGATCATAACAGCCTCTCATCAGGATAAGCTACAAGTCTTTGGATAATCAACCCTGCCTTTTGGAAGGCAGTCTCCTGATACCCCTGTGGTTTTCTAATAGTATACTATAAAGGGTAAATAATGATACAATCTGTCATGCCTCCCTCATGAATCTTGCTGTGGGTATTTGAAAAGTTATCTCTGGAAACCCAAGCATAACTTTTATGTCCCAAGTAACAAGCAGAAGTGAGGCATATACCGCTGAGCCTGAATGTACACTCAACACTGGTATCAAAATATAAGAAACTCCTCCTATTTGGTGGTTGTAACTTTTTGTAATGTACACTCTCTTAGAGTATCTCTCCTTAAAATATTACCATGAACCATTAACCATGATCAGCTAACATGCTAATTGAACTTAGATGAAAGTTTCTCCAGAGACACTAAGTCAGGGAATCTTTTGTGAATGGTACAAGGCCACTCAGTGGTCATGCTTACCTGTGTGTACATTTCTTTGAATGGATTTTTAACTGAAAAAAAATCTAAGTCAATGTCCAAAACATATGCATCCCCTTTCTGCAGTACTTGGCAGACATCTTTAACAACTTCCCTTATTGGGCATTCACTGTTTTTGAGACAGCTTGAAGCTGAACACTCTGGCAAGGTTCCTGCCCTATTCAGGGCACTTGCATTTTGTACTTCCCTTTTCTTCACACTTGGGATGCTGTGATGAAGGTCACCAGGAACCACTGATGAAGAGGCAGAAGTGGCACTTGCTGTGTCATCTATATTTAGCTTCAGTCTTTTAGCAGGTGCTACTTCACCATTTTCTTCACAGCTGTTTGATGATTCAGTAGGATTGATGAGAATGACGTGTAAATTTAAGGGCTTCTGGTTTTCTAGCTGATCAGCAGGAACATAGAGACCATCACTTAAAAAGTAATGATCTGTGCCTGTAACCCTACAATTGACAATAACTCACAGTTAATATTCATCTTGGGAAAGAGATTAGGAAAATGCACTTTATACTTTAGGGATCCAGAGAAGAATGAATATGCATTTGATGGATAATGAAAGCAATAAAACTGTGTAGACAAAATTATTTATTTTAAACCCCAGGTTTTTAAATTAAAGTTTTTTTCCCACTTCTTTATTGTGTCCTATATTTTTTATGATAAAAGGTTTTAATGGCTAAAAAAAAGATTCTACATTATGTGCTACTAAGATTAATTTGCCACTGAATTGCATTTTAAAGACAACATCCAGAATTGAACTAGATACTGTCAATATTATGGCGTATAAGATCGTAAAGCTATGGATATTTTGTCTTGGTTTTCTAATTTTCCAGGAAAATTATGCTAGTTGGGCTTGAGAAGCACCCTGAAACGCATGAATATTGACTTAGTGAAAGTAAAATATTATAAATTAATAGGTAGAATTTAACTTCCTTTATCACTGACATAGATTTCCTGTTCTAAGTGATTCAGATGGTTACTAGAGGATAAATAGCTATCAATTGAATCCACTTAAATAAAAAAACTGAAACAACAGCTAATCAAACAAAACCAACAATGCTAAAACCTCTGCTTACAGTGCAAATTGAAAGAATAGAATTTTCAAGCCATATTTCAGTACATTAAGCCTTAGGCATTATAAACTCAGATTAAAAACAAGCTTAAAAGTAAGCATGAACTTCTGCTCACTTGTGTTAGCTCGTCATTTGATAACTGGGTGTTCCCATCAATCAGCCACAAAGACACAATTTCATAACTAGAGGAAATTTGAAACTTAGATCCCCAGTGCCTTGTGGATGGATTACTCTGAGCTTGCCAAGGTGAGAGGCTGGATCACAATTTCATCTTGTTGATGTGGCACTCACAGAAATTCTGCAGGGTTCAACATGAGCTCATTCTATAGCCTGTAATTATTTATATTAATGCTTGTAAAAAATGCTTGTAATAATTTCTTCTTGTTATCAAAGTCCAGTACCAGATAAAGGGATGAAACTCACAGCTTCTCAGTTTTTCTTGCTGTTTATTAAGCTTTTATCACAACTTTAGCATGTCACCCTAACCTGGGTTTAACACATCAAACTGTGTGCTGCCTTAGAAGTGCTGGAATGCCCTGGAAGCACAAAGCAAGAGGGAGTAGGGTATGGAATGCCTCAAATGGCGACTGTATCTAGGTTTTTAAGGACACTAATGACCAATTAACAGGTAGCACGTGTCATGTTTACAATTCTGTACCAGTAATCTTAACTTATTACTAACACGTCTTCTCTACCTCAAATCCATTCTACCAACCTGTAAATGCCAGCTCT
>WEIV01000010.1:70542-80597 GCA_013390005.1 Calyptomena viridis
AGCGCGCAGGTGCTGGGGAGGGAGCGCAGCGGCTCCGCGGTGCTGGCGGGGGTCAGCGTGGCGGGGAGAGCTCTCGGTGCGGGAAGCAGGGCCCGGCTCGGTGCCGGCTCAGCGCAGGACGGTCTCCGTGCTGCCGCCCCTCCGGTGGCCGTCGGGAGGCGGGTATCACAGAATCGCGGAGTGGGTCGGGTTGGAAGGGACTGCAGTGGGTCATCTGGTCCTGCCTCCCTGCTCAAGCAGGGTCGTCCTAGAGCACATGGCACGGGGTTGTATCCGGGCGGTTCTTTAATATCTCCAGCGAGGGAGATTCCACAACCCTTCTGTAGTGTGTTCCAGTGCCTGGTCACCTGCGCAGAAAAGTTCTTCCTCATATTCAGGTGGAACTTCCTGTGCATCACTTTCTGCTCGTTGCTTGTCCTATTGCTTGGCACCACCGAGAAAAGCTTCATCTTCCTGGCACCCCTCTTTTAGATACTTACAGACATTGTTGAGGGCCCTTCGGTCTTTTTAAGATGTGTCAGTGCCCTGTTGCTCTCTGAGGCACGTCTGCAGGGAGAGAAGTTGGTTACCTCTCTTTCAGAGAACCAGTGTTGCTTTAATGTGCGACACCTCTGACCAGTGCAATAAATTTCTTATAGGTGACAGCTAAAGGGGAGTTTGTCCTTTTTGGTGTTTTTGAATTTGTGTGAATGAAAGTTGAATATAACTAGAGTTTGCAGCAGAGTGAGCTTTAAAATAATTCAAGGATGTAAAATAGTTCTGTGTATATTTTGATTTTTTTTATTTTCCAGCTGTGATTTTGTGACGAAGCCACTCCCCATGCACCACCGAAGGGACACCCCGTCCCACGGCAGCCCAGAGCGGGGCACTCACGTCCTGGTGGTCCTCCACCACCCACACTGGCAGCGCCGGGTAATGCCGCGGGTAGCCCCCGGCGGACCGGCCGCCACCGCCGCCCTCCAGCCGCCCCCCGCTCATGCCGCCGCTCCCTCCCTTCCTCCCTCCCNATTTTGTGCGTTTTGAAGGACTGAAATTAAGGTGGTAGAACCAGAGCAGCTCTCTGGCCTTAGGGAGAGCTTAGAGCCTATTTAAGAAAGAGCTGATAAAGAAGACCCTTTGTTTGAATGCTATGACATGTTAAAAAGAAACATGCTTAAAGACAAGGCACTGTGGTTCAGTGACCTTTACTTTAATTAAGATTTTAGCCTAGCCAGGTAAAATAAAATGTGTATGTAGATGTTAGCAAAGTCTAAAACAGTTCCGTGTTACAAGTCTCAGCTGTGTAGAGAACTAAAATAAAATTGATTCAGTATCTAGTGGATTAGAATT
Organism: Calyptomena viridis; assembly: GCA_013390005.1. NCBI lineage: Eukaryota > Metazoa > Chordata > Aves > Passeriformes > Eurylaimidae > Calyptomena > Calyptomena viridis. Next base: position 71,872 of record WEIV01000010.1, read on the forward strand.
AATAATGACAAAAGGCTGCACTACTACCAGACAAAATAATGCAAATTGACTTTCTTTCTTCCGTCCCCTGTTTTTATTTTTGAGAGCCTTTACAAGGTTGGAGGGTACTGAGCAGGTACAGGCTGACTGACAGGAGCAAGTGACTTTATACCATGATGGCTGCTACCCCCTAGAAATGTGGGATTGTCATTTCCTTTGGCCTTTGTTTGTTCTGGAGAAGGAATGGATACCACTGCCACCAATTCCAGTGGCTTCCACTGAGCCCTGCATGTGGAAGGAGAGTCTAAGGGTCCTCTTGATTCCTCCTCTTTGATATCAGTCCTTTTCCCTTGTTTCTTTTCCTTTCTCACTCTAGTTCACCAGAAGTTGTCTGCTTTCTGTCAGCAAGAGCTACATCTTTTGCTGCAGTGGCACCAGAGTGCAGCTGAGAGTAGTGCTCTGAGCAGTCCTGATTGGCCATGTTGCACTATAGCAGGTGGGAGAATATTCTGTGCATGTACTTCACCATCAGCAAAGCCTCAGAATGCCTTGCTGTCTTTTTCTGGCTATCTTTTCAATTATGTGTATGTCTCCCTCCCCTTTCTTTCTGTCACTTCCTCTTGTGGAAAACAGGATTTGACTTCTGTGACTCTGTAGCTGTAGTTTTTTGCCCCTCTCCCTCTATTCCAGCCATAAATTTTTTGAATGTTTTTCCCCCCTTTTTTCAGTTTTTGAAACTTAATGTTTTATTTAAAGAACCAATTTTAACTGATAAACACAATGGTTTTCATTTGTAAATGTTAATACAATGCCTTAAATATATGCATAGCTTTGAGCAACACTTAAGCCTACTTGAAGCAGTGGCAGTTGCTGAAAGGTAACAGGGCCAAGAAGGCAGCTGAGGAGTTTCTTGGGAACCATTTATTTCAATGAAAATGAAGGAATAACACAGTCTACACAAATTTTTTTCTGTAACTTGTAAGATTCTAATTCTGCAAAAATATACCATACTTCACTTAAAATATTTTGAGGGGTCAATTGAATTCAGTCCTTTAGTAAATTGGAGACTCAATTGTAAATGTAAATTACTACTATCTCATTTAAAATTTACTTGATTTGTTGGACCAGGTAACTTGAAATGAGGTGTTAGTCAAGTCATCTGCCCAAAGTTTAGAATGGTGTTTGAGAAGGAACTCCTTATTATGCAACTTTAGATTACAACTGTGAATTATGAGTGCTTTCTTTCGCATGGGGTATCTCATAGGTTTTATATCAAAGTGTCTTAAGTTAGAGGTGCTTGTACCTTTGAACAGTCATCATATCAATAATTTGTTGAAATTAAGTCGGAAACCATGATTCAACTTCTATTCTGGTTTAAAGACAGTAGAGTGTTTTCATGGATTAGAGGCTTAAAGGAATCAAAGGAGCATAAGTGGCCTGTACTAGAGGTCTGAGGAGAACAAAGCTCCCAATGAAAGTCAATGGACAGCATTTACTGCTTCTGTTAAAGGAAACTGCAGAAATTGTAGTTTCAGCATTTTAGAAGTAGTTCCTGCGGATACATTAAGGACATACTACAAAAGTTGTGTAACACTGGGATTTTATTTTCCTTGTTGAAGGTGAGCCATGTCTTTCCATTCTGGGCGAGGATGTCCCCGTGGTCAGGGGGGACCAGGAGCAAGAACTTCAACACAGACCTACCGCCCTCAGAACCTGCGACAGCTTCACCCACAGCAGCCCTCTGTACAGTACCAGTATGACCAGCAAACTGCCCCTCCAACAACCTATTCAAACCCTCCAGCCACCAGTTACATGCCTCCCAGGCCAGACTTTGTGCCCTATCCTCCACCAGTGCCCCCTTCAACACAAAATCCCATCAGCCAGTGTCCCATGAGGCCACCATTTCCAAACCACCAGATGAGGCAGAGCTTCCCAGTGCCTCCATGTTTCCCTCCCGCTCCTCCACCAGTGCCAAATCCTAGCAACACTCCCGTGCCAGGAACTCCTGCCGGACAAAGCACCTTTCCTTACATGATGCCTCCTCCTGCAGTACCACACCCTCCTCCCCCACCAGTCATGCCACAGCAAGTCAACTACCAGCCCGTGTACTCCACGGGATACTCGCAGCAGTCCTTCCCACCACCTAACTTCAATAGCTACCAGCACAGCTCTGGCTCCTTCCAGAGCAGCACAGCCAGCAGCAGTGGGGGCAGCAGCCATTTTCGGCACACGGGTCAGTACCAGGGAGAGAAGTCCCAAAGCGATCGGCGGTCTCCAGAAAGGAGCAAGCACTATGATGAGCACCGACATCGTGAGCATGGTCACATCCATGGTGACAGGCATCGGTCTGCTAACCATGGGGATCGTCGGGATCGGGGCCGGAGTCCAGATAGGAGGAGGCAGGAGAGCAGTCGGCACCGGACAGATTATGACAGAGGAAGGATATCACCTCATCACAGAAGCTACGAGCGAAACAGGTAACTTGAGGTATTTTCTGCCTGCAGGGGGAGAGATGTCATTGTCCCATGGTATTTGTTTGCAGCAGTGTTCCCTCACCCTTGGTTTTCCCTCTAGCTCAGGAGATAGCCAGTACTAGGGTTTGATGGAAACAGCTACTGTTTAGACACCTTTCAGATATGCTGCTTTTGCCTCACCTTTGCAAGCTGATAGAACTGTTGCCCTTGTTCATGGAGAGAGCAGGAAGCAAAGAAGCTCTTGTTTGAAAGCTGAGGGGATTGTTAAGTAGTGCTCTACTCTCATGGGTAATTTACGGTGGAAATTTATGCACACGAGGAATGAAAACAGAGTTGCCTCAGCTTTGTGCAGAAGACTGTTCAAAGTTGAGCCTTACAAACAATTAACTCCCAGTGCTTCAAATTTCCAGATTTAGGTACCAGAGTTAACATTCCAAGTGTTACTTGAATTTGGTCTTTCTTTTCAGTAAGCCTTGTGCTTGTAGAGAACCATCACTTGGTGGCATTTATTGTCTGATAGGTGCCCATATCTAGTACCTGCAGTGATGTGTTTTAGTGGAAAGCATGTTATGCTTCCTGCTGCTCTGATTTCACCATTGTGGGAGACCAGCACAGATGTGGAAGCTTCATGGGACCTCCCAGGGGTGCTTGGACCTGCCTGTGTGATTTCGTTCAGTATGAAGACCTCAGCAAGCCAGCCTGTGATCTCAAGAGAGGACTGAGGTGAAAATTACCATTAACCAGTTAAAGGAAATGGGAGAGTTGTAGGCTGCATCAGCATCACTCAGATGGATGAGTGTGCACTGCTCATTTTGGTATTTTTCGTGAAGTTTCTGTCCCTGTCCTTCATAGACACAAGTAGCATGCAATTTATGAGCTGACCTGATGCAGTTTGCTGTGGGGCGTTTTAGAGCAAACCATCATCAGGTTATGGGTCTAATGTGCTAAGTCAAAATACTAAAAAAGATACTGGAAATTTCAGTATCTAAATATTTATCAGGGCACTTGGCTCACATGTTTTAGTTTTAAAAGCTCAGAACTTTCTCATGTCACATGTGAAATATGAGTTTACACATAGCGCGTGTGTGAATGAAGCCACTCTGATTTAGAAATGCAGAGATTTAACTGCTGAACGTTAGACACCTGCATTCAAAAAAACAATCCAAGCCTCACGTTCTACTTTGGTTTTCAAAAGAGGATTTTCCTGAAACTTAATGCACCTGGCATTAAGGCACTGGCCTTTTCTGTATGACTTGCTTGTGGAATTTTCTGCTCTTTCCCACATAACTTCATAATTTGTTGTTTAGATTTTGAGTTTTAAGTTTTGAAAATACATGTTTTCAGTAGCTTGTTTCTCAGACACTTTTGTATGGCTGCTTTGGCCAACAGCTTCCAGATCTCCTTGGCAATATATCTACTTATTTTGATCAGAACTGTTTGCCAGACTTGATGTGGTTTTTTTGCACAGCATCCATCTGCCAAGCGAATCAGATGGCATAGAATGTGCTCTCTCTGAAGACTGAAATCTGTGCTTGAACAAGACATGGGGCAAACAAGGATGAATGGGGTTGGGGAAAAACAATAGCTAATTCATACAAACTTTTTGCTTTGTAAATTTGTATTGTTTCATGTTATGGGGATGGAAACATACATATATATGTTCACAAATAATCTCGACTCATTCTGTTAGCCCACCAAGCCAGTCAAGGTGCGTATTTATAATTCCTTGTGTATCAGCAGACTAGGAGTTTGAACAGATACACAGTTGATTGTGGACTAGCAAGTTGTGAGCTGTTAGCAGAGTGTGAAAACTGCCTGTGTGATCTTTCCTGCCTAATTTTATAGGTTTTAATTTTATAGAATCATTTAGCCTGGAAAACATCCCTAAGATCATCAACTCCAACCATTAACCTAACACTACCAGCTCCACCACTTAACTGTGTCCTGAAATGCCACATCTACATCTCTTTTAAATGCCTTCAGGTGTGGTGATACCACCACTTTCCCTGGCAGCTTATTCCAGTGCTCGATAACCCTTTCAGTGTAGAAATTTATCTTGGTATCCAAATTAAATCTCCCCTAGTGCAACTTGAGGGCATTTCCTTTCATTCTGTCGCTTGTTACTTGGGAGAAGAGGCTGACCCTCACCTTGCTGCAGCCTGCTGTCAGGTAGTTGTAGAGAGCAATGTCCTCCTTGAGCCTCCTTTTCTCCAGGCTAAAGTACCCCAGCTCCCTTGGCTGCTTCTCAAATTACTTGTGCTCCAGAGCCTTCACCAGCTCTGTGGCTTGAATGACTGCTGTGGTTACAAAGTTATTGTGCATGGAATAGGTTTTCTTTCCCTTCCTTGAGGCATTCAGAGCGGTCAAAGATGCAATAATCTTACCCTTTGCCATTCCTAACAGGAGGAGAGGAAGAATGGTAACATGTCCTGTGATGAATTCATAGAAGTGCCTCAGTATGAATTAATTATGTTAGATAGATGGCCTTATGACAAAGGCAGAGGAGATTGATACGTGACTGTCTTTTACAAATTTCTTGAATATCAGCATCTGGGGTTTTAGCAGTCAGCATGTGGATGTCATTTTGCATAACATGATCTCAGGCTGCTTTTGTGCTCCTTTCAGGTGTGGAATGTATGAAATTCCAGATTTCCCATTTAACTTATTTCCTGTACTTTTCAAGGGAGCGGGAGAGGGAGAGGCATAGGCACCGTGACAGCAGAAGATCACCATCACCAGACAGATCCTACAAAAAAGATTACAAGAGAGCAGGAAGGTAAGGAAGGTTGCATAGGGTCTCTTGAGTATTTGAGTCTCTTTGCATCTACTTGTGAGATTTTGTGTATGCATATGTGCCTGGTTTGAAACTTGGAAAAGATGAGTGCCTTAAATTTATAACCGTCTGCTTGTATATGCAAATGTCAGTTATCTCAAGACTTTGTAGAGTTACAAACAGGATTAATCTCTGGAGAGAGGGCTTCACTGCCACGCCCTAAAGACTTCCTCTTGCTTCTCCTTCCAGTCTGTAAAGTACCAAAATTATTTAAAGTCATTCTATCTTTAGGTCATCCTTTAGGGGCTTTTCTTATATTAAAGTTCCTTTCCTTCTGAATGCTGGATAGGCGAAATCAGTGCAACATTAATGGTTTTGTAGGCAGAGGAAATTTAAAAAATGTAGGTAGTTTTCTTAATTCTTCTTTTGAAAGTATTACTCTTGCAATACACAAGGACTATCCCAAGTTGTGTTATTCAAAGGCATGTCAGAGTGTTAGAGTAACAAAAGTGTGGCTTTTTTATAATCCTTCTAATAAAACCCTAATTCTTTTGTCATGCAAATAGTTTGTGGGCTATGTATTAAAACTTCTAACTGTAACTTTTAGTTGTGAGTTATGTGTCTTTTAGTTTTTACTGGTGAGTTTCTAACTTTGGAACAAAATTAAAAGAAATTCACCTAGAATGCAAATAGGAATTTTAATCTAAAGTAGCATCTATTTTTTCATTTTAATTCTTGAGTAGGGTTTAAAATTAGAAAATCTCTTCCAATTTTTAGTCATTTTTATAGTAGATCAGAACTATGAAATAGTCTTCTGCTCTTTATGGTGTGAGTTAAAAGCAGGAAAGACAGCTGGATTTTGCTGCAATTTGTGATAGGATGATGTACTGAGCTGAAGAAAACTTTTTCATTATAAAATTGTCACTGTTAACATATAAAGAGAATTGCTTTTGTTTGCTTTCTCCCACTAAGCCGGTCTCCAAGCAGAGAGAGAAAGAGACCCCGATGGGAGGAGGACAGAGAAAGGTGGTCTGAGAACCAGAGCTCCAGCAAAGAGAAAAACTATACTGCTGTCAAAGACAAAGAGTCAGAGGAGAATGCATCTGAAAAAAATGAAGAAGAAGATGAAGAATTACTTAAGCCAGTCTGGGTTCGTTGTACCCATTCTGAAAGCTATTATTCCAATGACCCTATGGATCAAGTGGTATGTTTGTGAGAATTCTAAAATTACTGTGTGCAGTCCTTCTTTGACTATTTGATTACTTGATTAATATGAACCCTTCAGCAGGATCACGTTTTGTGTCATTTAATTCTTCTATCCTCCCAGTCATCTCAGTCTTTTAACGCTGTTAGGGACTTTATTTGTTGATGCTGTTCTCTATTTTCATCTGTTCTTCTGTTTGTTAGCATTCAGATTAGTGGTACATGGAAGAGGGGTACAGTTTTTTGTCTCCAGGAGGGAAAGATTTTCTTTCTCATTACACCTGTATTTGAGCAAAGCTACCTGAAGCACCATATAGGCCTACAACCTTAGAGAAATATTATACTAGGAAATGGGTCACCTGGTGAAGCAATGTGATGGTGTGATAAAGCCTTAATAGGTATTTCCATGTTTCATTGAACTACAGAGATCTGTCTTTGCCCCCTCTTGCTTTTAGTCAGAAATGCTGGTACCTGTTGTGTTCATGTGCTGTTTCAACACTGTGGACTGTTTGTTTGTTTGTTTTTTGTTTTGTTTTGTTGTTGTTCTGATTTTTTTTTATTGACAGGGGGACTCTACTGTGGTAGGAACAAGCAAACTCCGAGATCTGTATGAAAAGTTTGATGAGGAGTTGGGAAAGCGACAGGCAAAGGCCAAAGCAGCCCGACCACCGTGGGAGCCACCCAAGACCAAGCTGGATGAAGATTTAGGTAGGCTGAAATGATGACAAAGCTCTGGAGAGATGGAGTAATCTGTAGTTAACCTGTTTTGGGAGTTGTGTGTATTTAGTAATGTTGGTAGGTTAATCTCTGGTTTTTAAATCCCTGCTTTGTGTTGTGTATCCCTGGGAGTTTTACTGTAGCTTTTGGCTGGAGTAGAGCCAGATTCTTTACCCAGAAAGCCTTGGAAAAAATGGAGAGTATCCAGCACTACCATATGCTAGTTTCTTCTGTGACATAAAAACACCCTGAGTGTGATCAGATAGTCCAGCAAACGGCACATGAGAGGCTTTGAGGAGCTCCTGATCTTGTATTTCTAAAGAGTAAGCAAGAGTAGTGGTGATAAATGCATATGTCTTCTTTTTATGACCAAGTCTTTCTTCTGGTTTGTATTTTTATTTTGCACAACTCTGCTTACTATGATCAGACTTTTGCAGAAGTATCAGTTTTCAAAACTGTTTATCTGCGTTGTCATGTACCACCATATGGATCTTTTTGCAAAGAAATACATCTGCTAGAAGTATCAGTTATTGAGGAAATGCTGGTTGAATTAGCAGAGCATAGATTTTTATAACAATTTGTCTACTTGGAAGTCAGTGAAAGCTATTTTTCACATTTTGTTTTGTAGGAGCCATTACATGTTCTTTTCATACATCTGGCATTTCAGTGTTTCATACACGTTTTTAGTCAGTTGATTTAGTTCAGGAAATTCATAAGGACAGTAATTTAGATATTCTCTTGGGTTTGCATCTTAACTGATGCTTTATGTTTACCAGGTGAGCTGCTTCAGACTGGTATCTCAGCTTAGTAACTTTCTAGAATTTTTGGTACATGATTTTTAAGGTTGAAATACAAACATAATGACGTGTCGGTTACATGCTGATGGTATGAACTAGATGGTTGGAACTAGATGATCTTTAAGGTCCCTCCCAACCCAAACCATTTTATGACTTACTGATTTCAGTATGTGAAATTCCGAAGTTCTTCATTGGTCTTTCAAAACTCCAGCTTAATCTCACAGGTCCCATTCTCATTTTGCACTTATAATTAGACTTAAACAATAACCAGTTGTATAGCAGAGAACTTTTAAAACTTCAGTCTTTTTGAATATTTGTAGGAATGCGTGTGCACGCATTTAGAGAAAATTTTATTTCAGCTGAGCATATGGTTAGCTATGTAAACTATATGTTCCAAGGATCTATTTTAATAACACCTTATGCCAAATTATGAACTATGTAAAAATATGTCTTGATTTAAAAAAAAAGGGAAATATTTTACTAGTGGTATTCTCTCATTTTCTCTCTCTCCTTTTAAGTAAGGAGAGTCTTATATTCAGTAACTACTTGTATTTGAATCATATTTTCACAGTATTTCAAAATACTAACTATGGTAATTTCATTTCTCTTAAGTCATAACTTAGAAAAGGAAGAAATGTTGTGTTTTGTCCCAGGAATAATAAACCTTACTTGAATCTTGGTATATGATTTGACTATGAAGGCATTTACTTAATGTGAGAAACGACTGCTCACTATAAAATGCAAATTGTTTTATTGGGACAAATTCAGGAAGCAAAGGATTAA
>WEIV01000011.1:5576-19614 GCA_013390005.1 Calyptomena viridis
ACTTGCCATGCAGGATAGCTTTGGAGTGCCTGCTCCTCATCCCTAAGGAGAGCCAGCATGGGGCCCTACTGATCCACAGCTACTCTCCTGGATCTTTCTCTGAAGTTCAGATTGCAACAAAGGAAATATTTGGGAAGGCAAGGGGGAAAAGCCCACCCCTGTAACATCTCTGTGAGGCAAAATGCTGTCAAAGAACTATGTGCAGCTATTTAGGAAGTCATATATTTTAAAAAACTTGGTCTCAATATTAAGCTCAAACAATACTGAAATTTTCAGTGAGTGACTTCTGAAAAGGCCATGTTACCCTAAATAGAAAGATGAATATGCAACAAACTTGATAGAGAGGCTTGTTTTTCTTTCATGCATAACACTTATCTTTTTCTTTGACTATTCTCAAACATTCGTATGTGGGAGAAAGAAGAAGGGATATTTGTACAATATACTCATAATTGCTTTGCTCCGTGTATGATTCCCTTATTCATTTTCCAGTTACTGTAGTCCTTGAGACTTTTGCTCCCTGAACAAGCAGCAAATGTCACATACTGACAAAAACGCAAGCATATTTATGATCTTCCTCTGACTTTCTCCAAGATATACAGGCTTTGCCTCAATTCTCGCCTGTTGGAGAGACTCATACCTCAAAGAAAATAAGATGCTGCGTGGAATCTTGTTGAGTGGTTGGAAATCTCTAAGTGAATGCATGTGGGAATGAAGCATTTGGGAAACAAATTTTTGAAGCTATGACTGTTGAACTGAAATTGAATGTTGAAAGTGAGCATTCAGGCTTAATTCTGACATCAGTGTTTGGTATCTCAGTAGCACCAATCCTTTCCTAATCATCCCTTTTGGGCCATTAGGCACCAATGATACAAACTTCTAAGAGTCCAGCTATGCTTCAACAAAAATCAATGAAAGCAAAGATCTGCAATCCACATTTTCTACACAATTAATAGGTATTGATACAAATACATGATAGCAGGATTTAGAGAGTTCTGTAATTCTAACCAAGGAGGGTTATGTACCTAATTGCTTCTGATGTCAATAGGGGATTATGTACCCATGTACTCTAATGGTGTTTGAGGATTTGAGAAGGTTCCTTCCCATATCTATGGTTATCTTAGTGTTTTTTGAAAGTCTCCAAATTAAGTTCTTAAAATTGTATAGGAGGCTTATAGGGACTTTCACAAATATGGACCATATCTCCTGCCACACCTGCAGGAGTTTTACAGTTTGAATGTGTTTCCACTGCTTTTGCAAGTATGAGGAGAATGACGAAAGTGAGTGAATCCTGTGTCAGAAACCACTCCTGGCAAGTCTTACTCTTCTCTAGAGCCAAATAAAATTAATATCATACACAAGTCTGTGTGTATCTATAAACAGCTTGGCTGCTTGGATCCCACCATGCAGGGAGAGGCAGGAAGCTGACAAATATGACAATGATTTAGTGAGGATGGAGTTTTTCACTTTTATTGAGAGGGTAAGGGGGAAGACAAAAACTATGACTTGAACACTTCTCCTCAAATTTAACCTAAACTGAGGCTTGAATTTGCTCCCATTGACGTCAGTGAGTGTTTTATCGTTGGCTTCCTGAGGAGCAGGATAGTGTCTCCTGTGTAAACAGAAGTGTGGAGGTTTTTTCCCCTCTGTTTATAAGGTTTATTTGTGGTCCTTACCATAGCAGTCTGAGCACCTACATCAGTGTGACTGGAGACATTCCTATGCTGTGCCTGTGAGTCAGATGTGGTTGTCTGCCACTTCAGAGGATGTGAAGTGAAGCACAGAAAGTTTGTGATGCTGTCTCCAGTAGATCGCACAGAAGTAGTCTGGCTGGCTCTACTTGCCTTTTTGCAAACTGGAATTGGCAGACTACTGTAGTTATCCTCAGTAGAATTTAAATGTGAAAGCTGAACTTGGAGGTGAGAAGCCCAGAGTATTTTCTGCGGTATACTCTGGACTGTTTGCTTCATTGCTTAACTGTTGACTTCATTGCTTTAGGAACTCAAAGCTCCTACTCACTCCAGCAGCACCAGGATTTCTCCCTAAAGATTTTATTCAAAGACCATTGAAAGAGTTTTTTGGTCTACTCAATTAAATGCAGGTCCAAACCCCTCAGTTCATTCATCAGTTGGTTACGTTGTTTGTGCTACGGCTGGCTTTTGCTTCAGGTCTTTTCCAGTGTATGTTAAACTGAAAAGCAGTCCATACTTTGACCTCTCTTTGAGATATCTAATTAAGACAACTGAGACCTAGTGGCTTGGATAGTGGAGTGAGAATTGGAAAACTTTGGCTTTAATTTTAGGTTTTACTGCCTGTTTTAGACCTATGGAGAAATTGACTTCAGTTTGTTTTCCCTCCTGTAAACACTAAAAGGTGAGTGTCAACTTTATTACACCAACTGTTGTTTAGATGGCATTTCTTTTCTCCCTAGTGGTTTATTTTTGCTGTGATCTCATCAATAGGAAAGAGTACTTGGCTCTTTTCAAGTTCAAATCCTTATAAAGCATTTAGTTTGACTAGAAGGACGAATCTCAACTCTCAGATATTTCATGCTAAAGGTTGTTGAAGTGTACATTCATGGGGAAACTCAGACCACAGAGGGTAATAGTCTTAGGTGCTCTGTGGAGTTCCAAATCATAAGAGATAAAGCCATAGGGTGAATATTTCAGCATTTCCTGCTTTTCATAAAGTCAACAACAACACAAGGGGCAGTCTTTTTAGTGCCTTTTTATACTTCAACTTCTGGGGGAAAACAGTAATTTGCAAACACTTGAAAATGGCCAGAAAATATGAATAAACTACTTTGATGTTTGGTGGGGGTTGGAGAATGAAGAAGGGAGACTTCATTTGGTTGCTAGATGAGAAATCTTTATCCTAATTGTATTGGCTGAAGGGGCTATAATTTTTTATTTTTTTGCTATGTTTAATACCTTGGAAAACACTGTGACAAAACTTAGTGTTCATTTAATGTGTGCTTGGATAGAGTGCATACATGACAATGCTTTATAGCTTCTTTGTGTATATCTTGATGTGAAACACTTATGACCTTTATTTACAGCTCGTTGTTATTTGGTGTTCCAGCCTTGTAATTCAATTTATCTGTGTCTGAATCACAAAGTACTACTCACCACTGTTCAGTTCTTCTTGCGCAGTTTTTCTTTTGACAGGAAATGTTATTGTTAAATAGCCTTTGCCAAACCCTGGTAGGTGCAGAGAAGCTGCTTGGGTCAGTTGAAGGGTTCTCTGGTATAACCTTGGGGGGTGGGGGGGGCTTTTTGCATATCTGAGGTGTTTTTGGTTGTTGGTTTGTTTGTTTTGCCTGGGAACTAAAAGTAAGCAAAATTGGTAGAGCTGATATTCTTAGTTACTTGGATTTTATTCCAGTAAGAAATGGGTGCAGAATGGAGGCCTTATAAATTCATTGCCCTTTTATATGGGTTTTGAATGCTTTACAGTCCACATGGGACAGTAAAAAGTGTAAAGGTATCACGTTAGTAAAAAATATTAAGACAAAATATCCAGTTGCTCTCCAGCCCCTCCATGAAGTAAATATTTTGACTTTTCACCTGAATGTGAGATTTTCAGCTACTATAGACTACCAAGAATGTGATACTTATTTTTTTACCAACACTTACATGTTGTAAAAAGAACAACAAAAAAAAGTTCAGTGCAAGTGCAATTTATAAATTACTTGGAAGTATCAAAAACAAGACACCTTTGCCTCTCCCAGTACAGTTCTTGATTTTACCAGGGAATCCTCTGGTTGATTTCTCTAAACCCTTTTTTTTTAAAAAATTAGAGAGCAGCCTCACCTATCCTAATCTGATTTTTTTTGTAACATATTAGCCAATTAATGTCTTAACTGAAAGAAGATATTATGCAGAATTCGTCTGGTTTTTAGATTATATGCACATAATTTATAACATATGCTGAATTCATAACAGTTACGAGTGAACACTTTCAACTCTTGAAAGCTTTTGTCACTTAAATTAACAGTGTCTCCAATATAATCCTGCCTTACCCACAATATTAGATTTTTTGCTTACAAAACACATACTCCATTTAAGACAGAGATACCATCTGTTGTCTAATCTAGGCAGAGTAATTTTTAAAATATGGATTGGTTTATTAACATGGACTTTGATTTAATGAAAGGAAAAATATCTAGATATTTGTCCATATTCCTGAAGAAAAGGAATTTTCCCCATGTTTTGACACTAATATTGTATTTACTGAAAGATGGAACAATTCCACCAAAATTAGTAGAACTGCCTCGGTGTATACTTGTGCAAGACTCAAACTGGATTTAACTGCTAAAATTCAAATGTTTCATCCAAAACCGGTGGATACTTTTAAAAAGTAATTTATTTAAGTTATGTATGGTAAGATAGGGCTCAAATGCTGCCTTTTTTCTTAAAAGTGAAATTGGTTTGTGTCATGAATATCACTTGAGCTGAAACACACTTTTTTTGGGCATAATTATTCCCAAAATAAACATGCAAAAAATGAAGTGTACCCTTAAATTACTTTTCCTCAAGCTTGAGAAAACTGAATACTCACAATCCAAATCCTAAGTGAACTGAAATGTTGTTGTTGCCATCTCTAGCTTTACAAGGAACAGAAGAGGTCTTCAGAAGGAACAGAAGAGGAGGAATTCCCCAGCAGAAGGCATCTGCTTCCTGAAAAATGCATCAGAGAGATGAGCAGTCAGACAAAATGAGGAAAACGTGCAAAGACGCTGGGTACAGATGATCATGGTGTGGATTATATATTGTCTGTAGTTCTTGTTCCCTGCCTTTGAGACTGTTAGTGAAAGCTGGTCTCTTGAAAGCTCTATCTATCACTACAAACACTCAAGGGTAAATCTTACTATAACTAGGAAGGAAATTCTGCAGATGAATGTTTTGGCTGAATGCCTTATGAAGAAGGCATTAGCTGAAATATTAGTCTATAGAACTTCCTTTCCTCAGCTGTGTTCAACCTGTTAAAAGTCCTTGTTCAGAAAATATCCAATCCATGATTTGCTGAAATCAGATCTGCAAGCCTGGTCTTGTCTGTCAAGTCTGTCTGACTTGAAAGGTGGAAAGCTTTAAATATTTGGGGTAAATGGAGGATGACATGGACTAAGCAAAACTATTTTTCCACAATGAAAAGAAAATTTGGATTATTTTAAAGGAGCCAGAAGCATTTAAAGAAAGAGACGTTTTAAAAATGTACAATGAAAGTAACAACTGAAGACTGACCTACTCATAAGACAGAACCTAGGAAGAACGGATAAATTTACTATTTAGATGTTTACTTGCTAACTTTGCTTCATTTGACTTGTTGGTAGTTAATGTAAAACCTCAGAAAACAAAATATTTCAAAATTTCCATAAAAATGTTGTGACATTGTAAGATTTTTTTTTTACCCCCAGAGACACAAGTTCACTAAACTACATCTGAATGGAATCATAGTGACCCTGGGGACTATTCCTTGCTTCCAGCTCTCACAATGTGCATCATCAATGTTCTTAAGATTCAGTTTGGTTTCTGAAAGGTCAGACAAAAATGAGAGATATAAATGTTTGCTGGTTATATTCAGAGGTTAATGGAAAGGATTGTGCCATTTCCTTAACTGTAAGAGAAATTGTTAGTGAGCAATGCTTTTCATAGGAGTCTCCCATTCTTTGTGTCTGTAACAACCCACCTCTTCAGTACTTCCTCTATGGTATTTAATCTAAGCCTCCTCCCCATTAACTATTAATACCTTATCTTTAAATCCAGTGAACACCAAGCTGATTATTTTACTGTCCACTCAATCTGAAAGATAAAGAACAAAGGGAAAGGAAGAAAAAACCCCACAAACCAACTAATAGGACAAAAAAAAAGAAAATCCCACCAGAACTGTGGTTACAAGAATGTTTGCAAAGGTCTTAATAACTGCATTGACATAAAGCATTCTCTCTGCACTCGCTGCAGGTGCAGTATTCCAGCTCTCTGGAGAAGCTTGTCTCTAAGTTTTTTCTCCTTGAGTCTTTCCACTCAAGTGAAAGGTGGGAGGTACAGACTGAAAGTGTTTTCCCCTAAGATTCCCCCTAAAGGTACAAAAAATGTTATGTCTTTAGTTTTGTCCAATGTTTTCCTTGGGCCTTTTCTTAGGAAGTTTACTGTAAGGTAGGACACCTGTTATTATGTAGACTAGCAATATATCAGAAGGTACACAAAGTTTAATGGAAAGTGGAAGGAAATGAAGGAAGATTTGTTCTGTCATCCTGGATAACTGATGGAGCAGTCAGTTGATTTCTCCTTGTAGAAACAGAGCTTTCTGTACAAGAAGGGACCATTTGTCCCTATAAACTCTGACCTTCTAAACTTCCTGTACTAAGCGAGTATCACCAAGTCTTGGTACTCTTCTGTGGATCTCCTCTTTTCTTTCCTTGTGTTTTTTTCTTCCCACCTGCCTTGCAAACCGGAAAGTAACAAACTCTTCTTGCTCTAGGAAAGAAGATGGGCATGGAAGAAATGGTTAAAAGGAGTAATAGATCTTACAAGAATTCAGAGTTTTCATGATGACTTGTTAAGGACAATACTTTTACATACTACTACTGTAAAGTAGTACTACTTGTGTAGCTACTTTGTGCGAGGATTTTTATAGTGAATTTTCATGCCTTTCCCCCCCTCAATAATAATATAGAACTGCAGATAAACTTTCTTTTGTTTTAGTAAGAGTTGCTGATCTGTTTGCAGAGGCTTACTTTAAACAGTGTGAGAAATGAATGGAGAAAGATAGGATGGAAAATTTCCTGTAACCTTTGGTCACTGCAGACATGAGAAGATAAAAGATGCTTAATAATTAATCCCCTAAACTGCCAGTTTCACACTTGACATGGTCCATCTTTATTTCATATTTTTAAGCTGGTTTTTGTTGGTATTTTGGATTTAATCTCTCAGTAGAATATATATGAGTTCAGTATCCTCTTGCATATATAATCCCTCTTGTAGTTTTATCAAGTTTTAGACACCTTTTTTAAATGTTGTGGATTAACCTCTCTTTCTAGAGATTCTTCTTTAGACATTCTTGTGCTTTGTGTCCTGAATAACTTACCTATGAATATAGTCCTCAGCATGAAGGTAATTGAAATTCTGAATGTCTCCTTTATCTGTAAATGGGGTAGTGGCCAACTCTTGCAGAGGAGTATTCAGAAAAGAATCATTCAGAGAGCATGAGATACAATGATCAACATTTTGAAAGCTGCCTTTGTGATTTTGTAGACCCTGACTTGTTCTGCGTGGAAAAATTCCTTGGATGCAATGTACTGTTTTCCTGTACAGTGTGTATCAGTGTCTCCAGTAGAATGTGACTTTGCAGTTAAAAACCTGTCAGAAGGATCATTCTACCTTGGGAAACTTTAGTGGTAGGAACCAGTTGTGTTTTTCCTCCCCTGTGGAGGTAGAACACAGAGAATAAGAAAGGCATTTTTCCCTCCTCCCTGGTCTGACTGATGCTCACACTCTGTTGCCATTGGCAGGTATCTTAAGCCACAGAAAGGGGTTTAGCCTTCATGTAAGTCTTCGTGCCACTGGAGCAGCAGCATTTTTCTTTGCTATGACTTGACAGATTACTTCATCGTCTTGCAGGCTAGAGAGGTTTGCTACCATTCTGTAGTATCTAGACATGGAAAACAAAGTATTTTGAACACCTCGGCTTAAAATCTTTAGGTCTCTAAAGTATTTTTATACTAATTCTTAAAGTACTGGAAAATAGATGTAAACAATTATAAGTGTACTTGAGGCAGAGTTGTTAGGAACTCCAAATAGACAACAGTTACATTAAATTGCAGCTGGGGTGGATTTCATACAAGTGTGGAAATATCAGATGAGGATAAGCTTTCACTGGGCTATTAATCATTTGCCTGCTTTCCTGTGTCATAGACTGCAACACCTCATTTGTTTCAACTCACTTAGCTTATCCTTGCCAGGATACACATACTCTGTGTCTGCTACCTGATACGCATTAGATGGCATTAGGACTTCTTTTGAAAGGTGACAACAAGCAAACAGGTGAAAAATTTAAACAGTTATTGAGCTCTGATGTCTCTGGAAAACAGGACAGTGGGCACAGCTCACCATAAGTTTTATCCAGTAAAAGCTGTGTGTGGCCTTCTGAGCTACTTACATCCCTGGAGGCTGCAGATGCAGGTTCCCCAGCCAGACACACAGCACAGTGAGGTTAGGCTGCTGCACAGCCGAGCCTCCCCCACTGCTCACCCTGGCCCTGCTGCCTGACTTAGAGCTGCCTGAATTTGTGCTGGCTTTCACTTTCCAGGCTGATAGGGCGTGAGTGCTTTTAAAACATTGACAGCCTAGTAATCTCTTTTTCTTTTTTTGCTTTTAGCCTTATTTTTTTTCATGGTATAACAATAGCTCTAAACTGCAGATGCTCAGAAAATATCTCACATGGCTTTCGGTGGGTCTCTACAGCAAGCTGAAGACAGGGGTGATAGGACTTCAGGATGCTGTGACAGAGGCTTCAGATCTTGCCAACCATTGGAGCACATGTGCAACACCACTACTTTCCAAGTCATTAGAGCTCTACACTGAAGTTCATGCTACTAGCATCGGTGGTGCTGCTAGCTAGGTTAAGTTATTACAGCAGCAAATTCTATAATTATCTTTCTGTTTGTCTGTACATGAAGGTGAATATAATTTTCAAGAGAGACTTAACATGCTATCCCACGGTTATGACATTACTTCCTTCTTACCAGTGCAATTTCATTTCTGAATTTGAGATCCATCTTCAAAGAGTTCCAATATTTTCAGCAAATCCATAAAATATCTGTATAACGTTTTTTTTGTGTTGACAATAACAGAAAGCAGCCATTATCCATCCATGCTGAAGCAGACATTTTGAATATAGTGATGCCAGCGTAGCCTAGCTGTTTCTAAAATTAAATTATAAGGAAAAAAGAAAACCCAAGCAACCCAACCAAAACATTTGGGTGTTTGCCAAGTGGAGTAAAATACATGGCTTATGTCCAATTGACCTGTGTTTTTCTGGATACCTAGATAAAATTTTCTTTTGAAAGAGAAGGGGGAAGTCACTTCTTTAATACTGCATATGATTTGTATTGCCAACATATTTCTTCATTATATAAGCTTTTCTTTCATGAATGACAACCTTGTAAACCACACCTCCTGAGTTCTTCAGGGTTTTCATTCTTAAAGTAAATGTTAATGTTTAATTGTATTTATATGCCTTTATGCCAATGATACAACTTGTTTAACATTATATGTTTTTGGAAACATGTCCTTCAATTTCTGCGTTAAAAGGGACATTGCTGGCACTTTTGGACCAGTAGTTTATAGTAGGTTTTATGTGTGACGTGTTGAGGCACAGAACTGGAGCATGGTTTTCTGGATGTCTTAAATAAAGATGTAGGACAGAGCAAGACAAGTTAGTCTTCTAAAAATAAGAGCCAAAAAGTACATTCTAAACTTTTTTCTTGCCTCAGCGAGCTCTAAGCACTGTAGCAAGTAGTTCATTTCTCTAGCTGCTGGGGACCGTCTGCCACTACTCCCAGGTCTGTGCCCCGTGTTTTATCTCAGCTGCTTCTTACCTGCTGCATAGGCTCAGCAGCAGCAGCTCAGCCCAACTCCTAATAGAAAGCAAGTGTTTTTGGTTGTGTCCTTACTTGCCTGACTCATTATACTCGCTCACAACAGTTAATGTGGACATTAACTGTGCTCTGGTCAGTGTTGGTTTGGCCTCTGTTGCTGTTAAAACAAAGAGCAAAGGCAGCTAATGTGCCTATTCCTGAGCCAGGCACTGGCAGATGTTACTGGGTGAGTTCTTTGCTCTCTTTTGGCCAGTGAGGACCTCCAAGGCTGTGTTTTCCTGTTTACTGTGCACATGTGCCAGAACGGTGGAAATCTGGAAAGTCAGATGTTTACGTCAGGAAGTGTCTGACCACAAACACTTGACCCTTCAGAAAGCATTGTCTTTTCAGACCCTTGTGCCAGCACAGTCTTCATATCTGGTACTACTGTAAAAACTTCATCAAGGGATGGGGAACTATAGGCTAAGAAGTGCCTGTGCTTACTATTTTACATCCTCCAAAAGTTCAAAAATAGATTCTCCACTTCCTACCCTCTTGCCCCTCAACAGGGTCTGAAATGAGGTGCTTGCCTTCCAAGGCAAATTTAAAGTGACAACTTATTTTTCATTTTTACTGTTGACATGTGGAAGTTTCATTCCAATGCTTAAAAAAATCATAATTCTGAAGTCACATAGGTATCCTTTCCCAAAATTTCTCTTACTGACTTTAATACTTCTGCCCACATTTTTGGAGTCTCAGTACACTTCCATTATTTATTAATTAATGTTATACTGGGATGTTATGCAGCTTCTTTAACTCCTTGGATTTTCCTCCTCCCCAAGTTCATGTAAATCTTGATATTTTATAACTGAGGAGAATTAAATGTGCTATTGAAATGGGCTTCCATCCATCCCTAGGAGTGCCATAAAAGTTTAATGTCTTTGTTATTTAGTGTGCTGTATAAGTCAGGAATAATTTTCTGGTTTTCACAACACTGGACAATTTTGTTAGTTCTGTAGGATTCTTACTCCCTACAGAGTTTCCATGTCCCCTAAATAAACTGATGCTGTCTTGTGGCTACAAAACTATTCTTCTTGAGACAGACAGTTTCAGAATATACACAGTGTGTGTGGTTAATATTCATGGCACATACTTCATTCATAATTTATCATTAACTTACTCATTTTAATTTCTTCCCAGAGGGTCTGTAACACACCAGTGTTATCCAGTTTCTTTCCCCTATGGCTCTGACCATCTGGAATGCTCTTCCCACATGTCTTCACCTCAGCTACACTTTCCCATTTCTTAAAACATGTAAATAAATAGTATCAGATATAGAGTCCTAAAATTAGACACCCAATAAAAATGGCTTAGATTTCAGAATGAAGGCACTCCTGAAGCTATCACTGAAATCTATAAACCTGCTGTGATGGCCAGTAATCAGTGAAGAAGACAGCTGCAAAGCTTGTAGCCTGGAGGTTTGGAGTCCTAAAGGTGGCTTAGGTTTATGTTCCTCTGTGTTTAACATTTTCATTAGTGTGTTAGTGGGCTTTGAAACATATCATCCCCTCATCCACATTTAAAATGCATCATTGTGCTTTACCTGTGTAAGCGACAGCATATGAACTGGATTTCCTTAGGCAGCAACTCTAGGCAACAAAAAAATACATTTCAACCTGCTAGTGGGCATTCAGCACCGGACTGCTGGGATTCAGCAGCAGAAGTCTCTGAACGTCCAACAGTGAGGATATCTCATCTTCACCACCAACTACTTCTCTCTGTGGATATATTTCTGCTGTGCTGCACCACTTGCTGATGTATCCTTAGTCTGTATTCTTACCCATACTATCTGCATCTAATGAAAACCTTTCAATGTTGCTTCAAACACTGAAGAAAACCTGGTGAAAATAGCTAACTCCTCCCTTGTTCATCTAGCTGAAATAAGTTTTGGTGGTACCAACACTTTTTAACTTGAAAGCACTTTTTTTTTTACCTGTGTAAGCATTAGTCCTCACATTTGGCAGTGGACCTAGAAATAAAAAAGACTCATAAGAAATATTTTATGAAGGATAACCTTATTTAGGCTTTGCCTTAGCAAAGTCTTTGACAAGGTGCTGTACTTCTTCACCATTTGTAGAGCATATATGGATATGTAATTATGTGTTTTGTGGAACAGAGTCTTCCTCTACACCATTTGATAATTGAATTTGGTTCCTCAAGGTCTTTCTAGCTACAAATGCATAAATTCCACCAGGAGTTCATGTCACCACACCTGTGCTAGCTCAAAGCCCACCAGAGACTGCATTCTTTTCCTGTGCAGATCACCAAGTCTGGTTTCCTCCCAGCCTTCTGCAGGTCTTTTCAAGTGTGCAGAAAAAAACTTCATGTTGTTGGATATTTTGTAGTGCGACCTGAAGAGGCACAATCAAAGCGTTCCTCAAGATGAAGTAAAAATTCATTTGGATGTGTTTGGGAATTCTGTTATAATATTGGCCAGGACATTTCATTCTTGAACTTCTGAAATATACCCTGGACTCTACTTCAGTGGCAAGTAACAGTATTCATAAGCTGTACCTAACTACCTTTTGTTTCCTCTTGCTGTCTACGATTTTGTCAGTATAGAATCTCTGGTTTAGGGCTGGTTTTTGCACATGTGTAATTTTATTGGATGATGACACATTTGGGGCACACTTTGCAAAGTTTCTGTATTTCTTGTAAAAATAGAAGTATAAATAGGGGTTCCTATAAATGAAAAAAGAGACTGTTGCTCTCCTGCCTAAATGTAAGTAGCAAAAAAGGACTTCTAATTAAAAATTTGGAATTACTTTTTTCAAGTATTTGAGTCCTAAGGCCCTTAAGGATAAAATATGATGTTGCAAAGGTACAGAAGAAAACTGCTGGGAGCCTATTTGCAGAGGGTATTTCAGCTAACAAAGGCATGGTAATGCTTCAGGGATGCCTAGTAATTATGGACTTTGGAGCAGCTGGTATTTTACAAGCACATTCAGTACAAGTTTCATTTTAGATTATTCTCAGCCTAATTGAACAAGTGAAACAGGCTGTCCCAGGGAGTGACCACACATTGCTTTGTGAAGACACCCAAATGATCTCATTTACTTAACACAGGTTAGCTGGAATAAGACCAGAGTACCTAGGGAGGAAGAGGATAAGAGCAGAGTTATGGAAATTTGGGTAGGACACAGCATTAAGAAGAGGAATAATCACGTGGTGTAGATGGTACACAAATAGAGGAGAAAACAGATGGCCTACAAATGCCAAGTTGTAGCCAGAGGAGGTCCTCAGAGACTAGTAAGAGTAGTTGTGACAGCATAAGGAAGAGCTGTGCTGGAGTCCTCGGGTTTCAGCCTGCTAGTAATGACTGCATGTTTTGTCAGCCTGTAGAGGAAAGCATGACCCTTTGCAAGTAGGATATCAGGACTGTTTTTTAGAGGCTGTAGATGCAGCTGGAAGTATGACGGTTACTGGCTGCTCAACACATCCTTCCTCCCAGAGGTTTTAATTTTTTCACAGCTGCCAGCTAAGTTGGTCATGTGGATGACCCCACACCTGGTTAAGCTAAAAGGATCTTTGCTAGGTTAATTAGTTTAAATTGTGTGTCTTTGGTAATCTGTCTCGTGTTGATTGAAAGTAGCTGGAGAATTCTCCTACAACTTGATCAGTGGGAGGTTAACTCCTAGCAGCAGCAGACTGCAGGAGACTGTAACCTCTTCAGATGCAGTGCTACCAAGAAAATTCAAGCAACTTGATGGATCAAAACTGTGTGCATGTTTACAGACAAAGTAAAGGAGATGAGTGAAGAGTTACTAGGGCAGGCAGGAAAGGAATGAGTAAGAAAAGGAAAATAGAGGTTCAAAGTGGGGAAAATATCACTTACCATATCAGTGTAAGATTTTGATGTGTTCTCTACAGAGACAACTTGTGAGCCTGTGAGAATTGTGATATTCTTGTGATTTATTGTAGGTGTGCACATAATATATATTTTTCTTTAACTTGGTATGCTAATGTTGTCTCTTAGCATAAGAACTGAAAAAACTTAGAGACTTATTTGGAAACATAATAAGATTTAGCTCTTGTCATCAACTGAAAACTCAAATTTCGGATCAAATTCTCAATGTTCGACTGTGGTTAGAAGTTACATTACTGTCTACCTGATCCCTTTGCTGGCTGTGGGATCTGTTTCTCATTCTTAGCCTGTCCTGTAAAGCCACCCCAGGTTCTAAAAAAGCACGTAATGTAATCAGTCACCTACCTAGTCATGGCTGTTCAAGTGTTAATTACCTTTTGGATATAATGAGTAAAAGGAAAGGAGAACCAGCACTACTTTGCTCCATGTGCACACCCTGGTGGATTTGAATCATCATAGTGTGACACGGGGAAGATGAGAAGAGAACTGAATGGACTTTGTAAAGTTTTAATCAATTTCTACGCTGTATATTTTCTCCT
>WEIV01000011.1:26556-44973 GCA_013390005.1 Calyptomena viridis
ATTTGATGAACCAGTAAGCATGCTACTGTTAGGAAATTGTTGCATCCCAGTTACAGAATAGGGTCTTTGAATTCCCACAAATACATCACGTTCAAGATATTGTAATAAGCAGAAAGAACTCATCTTATATGCAAAGACAAGTATTTGTCACTAGTATAATCAAAATCTTAATTGTCCAGTCAAAAGATTATTATTTTTCCAGTTACAATAATACTGACACTTACACTTCAAAGCCAATACACATAAAAAGATGCATACACACATTTTCTAGTATGTACAGAAACATAAATTCTGTACACCTCTTTCTCTTAAGTTATACTAAACTTTCTACAGGCACTCTGGGTTTGGAGGTTAATGTTTTCAATCTTGGTAGAAGGGGAAGTTTCTGGTGAGTTGTCCACATCCTGAGTATTCCAAGTACATCCCTGGGAGAAGTCTTTCTCCTTCACTTTAGGATTTGCTTGCAGACATTTTTGTGTTTGCTAACATGGTGTGCACCTATCTCATTCTTCACTGGTGTGTAATGCCTTATTGCATTTGGTTTTACTGTATGTGGTGTTTTTTGACATGTTTGAGACTTTGCTTTCTTTGCTACTCCTAGCTGGTTTTATGCAACTTCCAAGGATTCATCCCTCTCTTGGCTAGTCGCTGACTTGTAGCCTGCAGGGTCATCCTGAATCCATACTGACAAGACTATGCTTCTGTCCTATGCCCTATATGTTACTTTTTGGTTTAGGATCCCAAGCAGTGTTTGTTATTGCTGTCTGCTACCTAAAAGTAAGCCTCACACCACTTAAGTTATGCAAAGCTAAGCTAAAGGCTAAGGGTAAACCAAAGTAGGTTAGGTTGCTCTTACAACTAAACAAGCTCAAACACAACTCCAGGCAGGCCCTGACTGATATGTACTGTGACTTCCACTGGTAGTGTAGTGCAAAACCAAGGATAACACTTGGCTGGTCACAAGCAATGGCAACACTTTATTTACTGTCAATGTGCCTACAGTACAGAGATGAGAAATGACAGAAGCCACGATTTTTGGGATTACTGAGAGGGAAAGCTGACGTGTGAGGAAGGAGAAGTGTGTGGTTGATTTAACAGTAAGAGGTGAGCATGGCATGAGGAAAGAAATGAGGCATTGGCTTCAGTTCACTTTTGTGTATCTTCAGATGTAAAAGTGTAAGCATCACCTTAGTGTACAAGCTTTTCTGATATGACATCAGTGTTAGAAAACACAGTGTGTGACATGCCTCAGTTACAGGGCTGTGATTTAGCAAGATATAGACCAGAAACTAAAGAACAGCCAGTTTCAGAAATTTTTAAAGAGTCTCTTCAACATGCCTTTCTGCCACCCAGTGCTTCACGGAGTGCCTTCTCTTCGTGTTTTCTGCAGGAGACAATAGCAGTTCTGTGGGCTGCTGAAACTTCTGCCCATTTGGGCAAGAGGAGTGGTCCCCATGGGTCCTGTTCCACTAGTTACACCAAATACGCTTTGCTTAAGTGAAATAGTTTAGCCAAAGGATTCACCAAGGAGAAAAGTGAGGCTATCAAAAGCACTGCAGTATTAGCGTAGTGGTCTTTATCTTGGTTTTTTGTTGTTGTTCATTTGTTTGTGGGTTTTTTGTTTGGTTGGTTGTTTTGGTTTGGTTTTTTTTTTCATTTTATTGTACTTTGAACAAAATACTGATTTAATTGAAAATAATAATATTCGTAGCAAAATTTTTCCTTGAAGTATCTTGTCCACAATCTTTCTTAGGGAGAAAAATCTGAAAATTAGCTGACCATGTTGGTTAGGGAAATCTCTTCAGCAATATTTCTACTGGTTTGATCAATCTGGTTTCCAGCACAGCTTCAGCCAGAATATGTTTAGCTTGAAGTTATTGCAGGTGCTGTTTGAGAACAGCAATAGCGATGGATCATCAGTATTTTGAAGACCAGCTTGGTGCTTTGGAGACCAGGCTAAAAGTCCCTGTTCTGCTACAGTTTGTCTAAAGTGCCTCAGTTCCCTATCTTAAAATGTGAGCAATAGTAGTTTTTTTTTTACAACAAATGTTTTGTAAGTAAAAATAAAGTTATTAAATATTCTGAAAAATTTGGTGGGAAAAGAAACCATAAAACATACTTGATTGGATTTTTTTTTCTGGGAAAAAACCTCACACAACTTCTTTATGAATTTAGCAGTGCTTCTCTTCTCTTGTTTTTTTCTTCCCCTCAACCAGTCATTTCATCAATAGAGTTATGACGAAACTTGGGCCAACTATGAAGAACCTAGTAGGACAGCGGAGTCACAAATTTTCAGAAACCCAGGACCTGGAATTCATTGCCACAAAATTATAACCCTTTCAAGAAATACTTTGAGAAACATGGGAACTGATGAGACTGTTCTTTAATTAATAAAATCAAAGATGATGAGTTCTATAGGCAATATTGAGCTAGTTGTCAGTAATTAGCTTCAGATGAGATTGCCGTCTTTAATGTTTCTTGACTATTCTTGGATGAGCTGGAACATAGGATGAAAGTGTAACTTCAGCCTTTGATATTTTGGTGGATGTCAATGCTTCCTGGAAGTACTCCAACAGGTTGTTTAGCCAAGTGGTTTGTGGGGTAGCCAGTCCTATACAAATAAAGAAAGAAAGAGAAAACTGTTTAATTGTTCATGCAGTAAATGGTCTCCTCACATACATTTTATGATGTGGTATTCTAAATGCATCTAAGCAAAAGTCAATCTAATGAAAGAACAAATGCTTTTTGTCTTTTATGTGGATTGTGTTACTTGTGTGCTTGTTGTGTTTTTTTAAAGTTCCAGCTTTTTAATGCTAATATTAAAACAATAAGTTCAGTGTGTCTGGAAAGGAGAGAATGAACAGTTTAAATAATACAGTCTGTGCAAGTAGATTCTGATAGGATTTGTGTTGGTTTTGTGTGTAAGTACTGCCACTAATATTACTTCAGTGCATTGCAAATGTGAAGCAGGGCTTTAATTTTGGTTTAAATTTTATATAATTTCAGACTGAATTTTTACAGTTTACTGAAACTAAGCAATTCTAAAATAAGGTCATGAATTTAAAGGCACTCATAATTTGAAATTTCTCTGTCAAATTTGCATTCAATAAGACTTCAAGTACAATATAAATTTGAAAGAGTGGACTACGTCTAAGAATATGTAGAAAGAGAAAAAAGGTATTTTGGAGACTGGGAAAGATGGTGACAGATAGAAACACAAGTAGCCATATACATATTGGTATGAGGTGGAAAAGAGCAGGGAGAATTATCCCAGATTCTCCTCTAGAGAAGCTCTGTGAAGGCAAGGAAGAGAGAAGGAACATCTTCCCTGGGTGAGCTACCTTAGGACAGTATCAGACTATCTGGGAGATAGATATCTCCACTAAAACATCAAGTTGGCAACCATCACCTTCTTCTGAAGGGCAACTTCAGCTCTTCGGGGATCAGCAGATGGAGCTGTGCAAACCCTCCAAACTTAGTTAAAATTCAGGTACAGTAAGTGGGAGCTGTGAACCCACAGGATGCCAACATGTTAAATCAGTGTTCTGGAGACCTTTGCCCATGATATGTTTTGCTTAGGCTGTGCTGAATATCTGTAGATAAGGGTTGAAGGCTGTCTGCTGTCAACTGTTCCAGGGCTTTCATGATATGCTTTGTGTAATATATAGGATATACAGACAAGCATGTCTCGCATGTTGCTCTAACCTTATCTTCTGTCATAACTGCAGCTTTCATCTCTTCTCACCTATACAGAAAAATCACCAAAAGCTGAAGTAATGTATTTAATCAGAGTCATGTAATAGGAATTTCTGCTCCTTGTTACAATAGGCAACTTTGTTATAAATCCCTTGACAATGGAGCTAGTATTAGAGAATCGTGGTTTGGGTTGGACGGGACCTTCAAGATCATCTAACTTCAACCCCCCCTGCCATGGGCAGGGATGCCTTCCACTAGACAAGTTGCTCAAAGTCATATCCAACATAGCCTTGAACATTTCCAGGGATAGGGCATCCAGAGATTCTCTGGGCGGCCTGTTCCAGTGCCTCACCACTCTCCAAGATTTTTTCCTAATATCTAATCTAAACCTACTCTCAGTTTAAAGCCATTTCCCCTTGTTCTATCACTATATGCCCTAGTAAACACTTTGTCTCCAGCTTTCTTGTAGGCCCCTGGTGATGAGTTGACCCTGGCTGGATGCCAGGTGCCCACCAAAGCTGCTCTATCATTCCCCTTTGTAACACGATAGGGAAAAAAATGTAACGAAAGGTTCATGAGTTGAAATAAGAACAGGGAGAGATCACTTACCAATTATCATCATGTGCAAAACAGGTTTGACATAAGGAAATTAGTTGAACTTATTACCAATCAAAATCAGTGCAGGACAATAAGAAGTAAACTCCTAAAAACACCTTACCACCACCCCTCCCTCCTTCACTGGCTTAACTATATTTCTGAATATCTACTTCCTCCCCAGCAGTGCAGAGAGACTGGGAATGGGGCTGTGATCAGCTCACCACATGCTGTTTCTGTCACTGCTTTCTGCTCATGGAAAGGAGTCCTTCCCCTGCCTCAGCTTGAGGTTCCTCCACTGGAGATAATCTTCTACAAACTTCTCTGGTGTGAGTCCTTCTCATGTTGGGGACCCTAGACCTGGCTGCTGTACTCTAGGTGGGGTTTCACCAGAGCAGAGNTATGCCCTAGTAAACACTTTGTCTCCAGCTTTCTTGTAGGCCCCTGGTGATGAGTTGACCCTGGCTGGATGCCAGGTGCCCACCAAAGCTGCTCTATCATTCCCCTTTGTAACACGATAGGGAAAAAAATGTAACGAAAGGTTCATGAGTTGAAATAAGAACAGGGAGAGATCACTTACCAATTATCATCATGTGCAAAACAGGTTTGACATAAGGAAATTAGTTGAACTTATTACCAATCAAAATCAGTGCAGGACAATAAGAAGTAAACTCCTAAAAACACCTTACCACCACCCCTCCCTCCTTCACTGGCTTAACTATATTTCTGAATATCTACTTCCTCCCCAGCAGTGCAGAGAGATGGGAATGGGGGCTGTGATCAGCTCACCACATGCTGTTTCTGTCACTGCTTTCTGCTCATGGAAAGGAGTCCTTCCCCTGCCTCAGCTTGAGGTTCCTCCACTGGAGATAATCTTCTACAAACTTCTCTGGTGTGAGTCCTTCTCATGTTGGGGACCCTAGACCTGGCTGCTGTACTCTAGGTGGGGTTTCACCAGAGCAGAGTTGAGGTGGACAGTACTCCCTTGACCTGCTGGCCACACTCCTTTTGATGCAGCCCAGGACACAGTTGGTTTTCTGGCCTTCAAGTGCACATTGCTGGCTTATGTTGAGCTTCTCATCCACCAACACCCCTTGTCTTTCTCATTAGAGCTACTCTCTGCCCAGCCTTTATTATGCTTGGCATTACCCCAACCCATATGCTGGACCTTGCATTTGGCTTTGTGGAACTTCATAACATTGATAAGGTCTCACCTTTCAAGCCTGTCCTCTGGATGGCATCCCTTCCCTCCAGCGTTTCATCTGGGATTAACTGGATAATTTTTCATAGTAAGTTTTTATAACTGGTATACCCAAGCTATTTGGAACAGCAGATATCTCCCACAGCAAGTCTTCCTTCTATCTTGCAGTTCATGCAGAAATTGCAGCATTGCACATTCCTCGTCTTTTATTTGTAAATGGCAGTTTGTAGCTTTAGGAGTATGGATGAGGATCTGAGGTCAATAGCCTAAGATTATACCTTCATTCTAAAAGGCTAGAAATCTTCCAAGTATAGGTGGTGAGAGAATTTTCCTAGGGCAGAGCTGTGATAATGGTTACTATTCTAATACTCTTTTAAAGAATTTTTCTTGTGTTTTAAAACCCACATGGTGCTACTTCCACTGGGCAACATCTTGTTTCTTGCATCAGTTGCCAAGGGATGAGGAGAAAGAAAGAAGGAGGGTTTCTACCTGGAAATCTTAGCAGACAATGGGATTTCATCTGGATTTTAACTCACCACATTAGGGGGTCTTTCAGTATTAGGATGCAAAATTAATATCTATATGCAATTATGGCTTTAGTCTAATGATTTGCCTGTGTATTCAAGCCATACCCGGTTAATTAAACTTACCGGCTTTAAGTAAAATAAGTTACAGCAAAACCCCACTACCTGCCTTTAGATGAAAATCCATGGCCTTCTCCTTCTCTTCCTTCTCCTACCCACTCTATCACCTCATTTTCAGTTAAGTTTTGAATTCAATATTTTGGAAAATCTATGTACAGTAAATGAAATACTCTGAAATTAATTATCTTTGGGTTTATCTTCCTTAGATATTTCAAATTATCATTACCTCAAACATACTCCAGATCTGAAGCTTTTTGTTTGTGGGTGACCGATGAAGGTAAAACATTCAGGTGAGATGCACAGGGAAGAATTAGGGAGACCAGTCTATAAGTCAATTTTTTCTATAGAAACAGCATCAATGAAATATGTGTCAAATGTCACTTGTATACAAGGAAACTTGCAAATCTCTAAAAAACCTGCGATGTAATTTTTAAGCATTGCATTTCAGTCAGCATGGGGAGTAAGGTAGACAAGGAAATTCATAGTTTTAACATTTTTGTAAACATTTCAGCTAGTGAAAATAGGAATGCTCTTTGCTACTATTTTCCTTAATATACTTATTGGATCTTTTGTTAAATAGGATTGTGTAATAGAGGATAAATGTATTGTAATGTATTGTATTTTTATTTGCTCATAATGTTACTCTTTCTGCACATATAAAACTAGTTGTTTGAGCCCACAAATGAGTTGGCTGATGAACAAGTGACCTCATATCTCAAAGTAATAATAAAGTCAGAGACAATGCAATTTAAAAGACAACACCTGTAATAGAAAGCTGACAGTATATATATAATAATTCATAGCAAAAAAAGTGATTGCAGTGGGTGCAATCATCAACATTACATTTGTCTTTTTAAGGGACTAGAAAACACGACTGTTTTCTTTTAGCAATGTATATGGTGGTGTCTGTGCTGGATGCCTTTCATTTTTCTGGTCTCTTGGACTGGAAGACGATAAATTATGCACCCTCTGGTATGAATTTCTATTTGCATGTATTTGGCATGACACAAGAATCTTAGAAACGAGTGAACATTTCTCTCACATCTGGAACATGTCTAAATTATCACCAATAATGTCCTCACTACAAATGGCTGAACAAGACAGTAAGGCACTGTGTCAAATTTAGTCCAAATCCTTCTGCCATTAAATGAACAACCACCAAACAGCTGAAGTTACTGTTCCTAAAGTTCTCTTTAAAAACAAAGCAACCAAATTCAGAATAATGGCTTGTTTTTAGCTATGAGTTGGCTTGATTTTAAATTGGTTTCAAAAGAGCCTTATCCTCTGTGCTTAAGCCCATGCAAAATAGATTATGTATGTATGTATGTATATATGTATGTATACTCTGGTGATGTTCTGCTAAAATGTGTCTGAGATCTTATGGCTGTGCTTAGTTGAAGTCATTCAGTCTATGAACTTGCCTAGGTCTGAAAACTATTTCCCTCTCAAGATGCACAAGATGCACAGCCTGACGTTTCTGCTACCCCGTGTGCAGGTGGCCAGCACATTGGAGCAAAATGTCCAGCCATGCTGCTGATTTCAATTAGGATCCATTCAAAGCTGACTCATCTGTTACTATTGAGCTCTTGTCAACCTGGCTGCTTTCAACCCGTAAGTGTTAATGTGTATTTACCGCAGTGCAGTTGTCAGCCATTCACACCAACGCCCTCATGGCAAGGATTTGCTCCATAGGGTTAGCTGTGGGATGGGACTGTCACATGCAACCTGCAAAACTAAGGACCACGGTTTTGTTTTGTGCATCTGTTCCTTTTATTTTCCAAGGACTGGGTAACAATTTACCACCCAAAGAGATGAAGGGGTATATCCCATGCCTGTTGTGTTTGGCTACCAGCACAAAGATGAGATGGTCTGTGGTGAAGTCTTGTGGTTTAGGAAACTGTATTGCTTATTTTATTTTTCCAGTAGAGTAAATCAAAGAAATAAATAGAAAATAAGTAATTTTTTTTGCAAGTCATTTTCCATAACTGAGGTTATACTCAAAGTAATTAATGAGCATGTCCTAATACTGTGCCCTCCACCCTACCCCCTGTGTGGTTTGTTGCTCTGTCCTATTTTTAAGGAGCAGAGAAATAGGAGCCGATTGATTTCGCAGACTTTAAAACATTCTCTGGAAGCTTTTTTACTACTGCTAGAACCCCCTCTTTCTTGTCTAGATTCATCACAGCTGTTTGTGGCACAGAATCAGCTGCTACTCAGACCCTGCAGTTGAAAGTGTGCCCTTCTGCCGCTCAAAGACAAATCAACGCATCAACTTAATTCTTATGGGACTGTGGCTCCTGATTACTGGGCTTCTGCCACAGAGGTGATTTAATATCTTTTGAGTCTATGTGGACCAGGGTTGATAGAAGGTCATATCCCAGCTCGGTGAGAAACATGCAAGTTTTCACTTTGTTTTTTTCCCGGTTTAGGCTCTGGTGACACTGATGCAATCCTCACCTTTTATTTCCCTTTCCTGTTCCCCACTTCTGGCTCTTGTAGCTGTGTCTAGACTACAGATACGGATGGTGTGGGAATAATGGGTAAGTGTGCATGTGCATGCATTTTGTGTCTTATAAACTTTGTATTACCTATGTGGAGTACCCCTCTCTGAATGAAGAGCATTAAATCAAAACAGGCTGTGAGAGGGGAACAACAGGAAATGAAAGAGTGGCTAAGATAAGGTATTCAGCTGCATCAACTGGTTTAATAAAAACATTGTTGGTATCTTTCTCCATATATGCCTTGCCTTCCTTATATCCTTAGGTCATCACAGCTAGAGCAATGTGGTGCTCTAGCACATTAGGAAGTGGATTTAGGGGAGAGGGTTGCACACGAAGGAAACATTACCTGAGCAAGTATCCCAACCACGTGAACCAGTGAGAAACACCACAGCCTGTAGCTGTTTGCTCTGCCTATATGCCCAGATCTCATTTTTGCTTCTGCATAAGCGCTCGTTATGGTATTGACGGGGGGAGGTAGTTACTACAGGCAAAGTGGAAGGGCCTGTGGGGCACCACTGTGTGCTCTGTACTGCTGCAGGTGTTGTTGAGAGTGCAGGCACTGGCCTATTGATGCAGCAGGGTCATTCATCTGCTGAAAGCAACCAGCAGTGTTTCTGCTGGCTTTGAGGGTCTGTCTATAGCTCTGGTTTCATTTTTATAACACCTTTCCTTTGCTGGCTGCATGAGAAATAGCATTCAGAACTTTTTTGTCTTGTTAGACCACTTGCACACACACACACAGAAAACACTGTTTTCTTGTTTCACTTGTTTTGTGTCTGCCATGACTATGTCCCTGTAGGGCTGGGTCTCTCAAAGATATAGAGGGTGGGGTAATCAAGTGACTCCCAATTCAACAGACAAGCCATTTTCAAATTTTTAGTGGTTTGTACTTAGTTTAGGGTATGAGCTTCAAATGTGCTTTCACAGGAACATAGAGCTTCCTTAAACCTCTGCATTTCTGCTGCAAAGTAAAAATGCATTTCTTCAACTGGCTTTGTCTTCTGCATTGTGTGCACGGTCGGGAAAACCCAAGTCCTGTTAACACAAAACATACCCTGTGCACTCACTTGTTCCCCTGGCAGCAGGATGAGAGAAGGAATGGATTGCATGCATTTGGTATTAGTCACACTGGTTACTGTGTCCTACTGGAAGGTACATAGCTATGAAGAGGCCATTACAGGCTTCTGCAAAGAGCAGGGCTGCTCACCCCAAAATATAAAGAACTTTCTCTGCCTGGTGTAACAGTACCACTAATAGAACCAAACTACTAACTACAGAGTATTTAAGATTAATAGACAAAATTAGAAATGTTTCTAAGTCCTACGAGGTGTTACTTCTGGGTTTCCCTTAGTCTCATTCTACACCATCCTTTCTGTTTTCCTTTCCATAAGGCATCTTTTTCTTTCTAGAGCCTCTTTCCTGCTTGTTCTTTTTTTAGTTTTCCTCTTTCTTTGGATCTGCTTCATCCCAATATAAATTATTGTTTAACTGCCCTCTCTGGTTTTCTGAAAAGCACTATTTTCTGTCCAGAGCCATTTTACTCTATTAGTAGAATGCCTTGCACAGTGGGGTCCTCCTCAGTGGTGGGGCTCCAGGGCTCAGTGGTAATGAAAATAATAAAGGCATGATACTTCATCATCATTTACTTTTATGTTGTTGTCAGTAATAGAGTGCTGTAATGAGCAAAAAAGTAGACCAATTATCATGTTTTGATACTCTGAGTCTGGTTTGTAACAATTATCTGGCTAAATAACTATATTAATGCAGGTTATGGAGAAACCACTTGACTGGCAATATAATCAGACTTCATGAAGCCAACCTAATGGCACCCAAGTGCTCCACAAAATCATTGAGTGTCCTGAGTATGATTATGCAATCATTTCTTCCATCTCAACTAGCCTGTGACTGAACATATTCTTTAGTGATCTTCCTTATTGCAGTTATGTAAAAATTCCTGGAGCTGCAAAAGATTTTCCCTTCGTATAAGAATAAGTCATGCACAGGCATGGCATTATCATCCTATAGGAGAGGCTGCCAGGTTGGATTCTTTGTTGTTGTATGGCTGACTTGCAGCTGCTCTTTGCCTTGAAACCAGCTCCTTGCACTGCTATAGATAGGTGAGCTGAGAGGTTTGGAGCTGTTGTGTGCTCTTGAAGTGCTGTAAATTAGGCAACATGAATTAACATAGTAGTAAATCTAACCTAAAATTTTAAAAGCCATTTTATGCTGTGGGGCTCAGAGCTTTTTTTTAATGAAACATAAATTTGTTGGTGTTTGTTCTACCTTTTAGGTTATAGTATGATTAGAACTGGTAATAGTGTAAACTTTGTGTTCTTTGGCAGTTAGATCTAAAACCTGAACCATGCTACCACTCAGTATTTTCTGACCCGTAGGTTGTATTTAGATTTTTAAGCACCTAATCTGGAATACTTGATTAGTCAGAGGTCTAAATACGGTTCAAGTTTACTTCCAGTATTTAAAAATATCTTAATCTCTGAGGCATTACAATCTAGAGGGATTTTATTTTAAAGTTCATTTATATGTATCAACTGGGTTAAAACAAAGTTTATTTCAGATAATCAGGAAAATGTATGAACACATTAGTGACTCGAAAGCATGTGTTAGTTAGCTGTGCCTTTCCATCATTCTGCATTGGCATCTCCCAATGACTTCGTTTAGAAATTGGTCCACATTGACTCATGAAATCTTTGTTCTCATGAGCGCTTAAATTGTCAGTGTTTATATTGAAACTGTTTATTTACTCATTTGGGTAAAAGTTCAAAAAATAATTTGTTGTAGTTGTGATTCTGTTTTTAAAATAAGGGCAAAAAAATCACAATTTGTTCAGATGTATTACAGAAAAACAATATGTAGTATTGAGTTGCTTCTACGTCCCTTTGGGCATCTGAACTTGCTCCTAACTGAGCAGAGGATTGCATGGCACAGGTCTGCAAAACCAAATTCAGTGTATTTGGGCTAGATAGATTTAATAAGACTAAAGCACAGTAAACATAAGAGGAAATGGAGGAGGGTAGAATATGATGATCAAAAAAAGAAAAGAACTTGCATTTTCTTAGGGCTTGAAAGAAAAACCTTCTCCGAGCCAAAGATGTGGAATGATAGAAAAGTGATACAAGTAGGGCTGATTTGTGGATTTGTTCCTAGCCATGCTAGCTGGATATGAAGAGAACTGACAACGTGAGGAGATCCCAGTAGACTTCCTGAAGATGCATAATTTCCTTCTCAGCTAGATACTACCAGTCTCTTACCTGGACTATGATTACATAATCAGCTTTTTTAATTATGAGTATGGTGAGACATTGGAACAGGTCGTGAATGTTGCATCCCTGAGGTGTTCAAGGTCAAGTTGGACGGGGCCCTGAGCAACCTCATCTACTGAAAGACGTCCCTGCCCATGGGACATTGTTGCCTCCATAAATAAAAAGACACAAGTAAATACCAAGTACAAGGCATCAGCTCCTTCAGAGCATGCTCTGCAGAAGGTCTGTTGAATGTGTGTCTTTTCCCTGCCTTATTTTGGAAAGCCATTCTTAGCAACCAGCAGCCTGCAGGGGATGTGAATGGCTGAGGCCTTCATTGCGTCCATTCAGGTGTTTCAGCTGGGTGAGACCGGGTGTGACAGCACAGTGCCA
Source organism: Calyptomena viridis (assembly GCA_013390005.1). NCBI lineage: Eukaryota > Metazoa > Chordata > Aves > Passeriformes > Eurylaimidae > Calyptomena > Calyptomena viridis. The sequence goes on from WEIV01000011.1 coordinate 38,846, forward strand.
GCCTGCGGGAGCTGGGGCAGAGGTGTTCACGAGGGGCAGAGAGAGGAATACACACTGGGAGAGGTCTGTTTTCACCTATTTGTGCCTGTGCCACGAGGGTTCTGGAAAACTTGTCTCTCTTGCTAGTGTTAATGACTCTGACTGCTTGCAGAAGAAAATGGAAGTCCCTTTAAACTTTTTTAATAAAGAGGCCAAATGAATCACCCTGGATCTTAACATCCTAACCCTTTTATTTGTTCTTGTAGCTCTCTTATGGTTTAAATAAATTTTTTATGAGCTTGGCTGACCATAAGTGTACAGAGTCTTCCAAAGGAGGCCTTGCTAGTGTCTTCTACCCAAACAAATATTTGTCCCTACTGAAAAATCCTCAAGGTACATCCAGGGTTAGATGACATAAACATGTGAGAGTTACCCCATAGCTGGAAAATGTAGCCAGATCATTCTATCCTCCTTTTTTTTGGTGAGGTTTTTTTGGTGTGTGTGTTTTGTTTTGTTTGTTCATTTGTTTTTTGTTTTGTGGGTTTTTTTGATAGTTTGTTTTTGTTTGTTTTGTTTTGTTTGGTATAATATCCATCCCTAAGGTCACTGTTGGTTTTTTTCTGTAGGATATTCCAGCGCTTGACTGCACTTATGTGGCTGGCAGACTCAATAGCAAATTATTCCTGTTTGTGAAAATGTCACTAAATGAAAATAATCATCTCCAAGACTGAACTCCTGAGGAGTTTATTGGTAACCTCCTTTTAGCCTCATAATTTCAGTACTTCCCAACAATTAGTCATGTCCTCTACTTCTTTTACAGTCCTAGTGCTAATTTCTACTTTTAACAACTGAATTAGTAACTTCCCATATAGCATCATATCAAATGCTTAAGTCCAGTAGATTAGATTTTCTGTGCTTCATTTGTCTAGAAAAGGAATTACCTTATCAGATGAGTTGAAGTATTCTAGCTGTCTGAAACACATTCATAAGCTTGGCTGAGGAGACGAAGGGACTTCACTACCATCTGCAAATTATAACTTGATGATTTTGGAGAATTCTTTCTGACTTGGACAAGAACTGTGCTCAAATAGAATATTTTGCATTTTTGTTGTTATTGCCTAAATGTTACCTGTAATCTGCTTTTATTGTACTTTTCAAATTTTACACTTACTAACATTGATTAACCACTTGAGTTGATTTTCATGAAGTTTTTTCTATTCCATATTAAACTTGGATATCCAGTGGTAATGTAATAGTAACTACTGCATGAGTAGAAGAAAAACATACAAAGCACTTCCCTTTGTTTAGTTTACAGTAAGAAAAAGTCTCTTTTACTATTACTTGAACTATAAAATAACTACTAAAAATCACTTGGCTCCATTCTCATGGTTTAGCTTCTCTGATACTCTTTCTAAAAATAAGATTTGTATCACAGCTTTTGAAACATCTGGTTTAGTCATCATACCACACAATTTAGTACTGAAGTGTTTATTAAGGGGCACAGTCTTTGCTTTCAGCCTTTTAACAAAGAATTTTAGCAGGGAATATCAGTCTGTTAAGTCTCAGTAACAGAAAAAAACTTCTATTGAAGAATTAAAAGAAATTCTTTTCATTGTATAACTGGGATTCCTAGTAGTTGCCTGCAATTATCATCTGGGCAGTGAATCAAGTATCATACAGCATGTTCTTTGAAAAACAAATGTCTATTCATAAAGGTCTGAACAGAATTGCATCAGTGTAATGTGTGCGAACAAAGGAAATACTGCAAGTATATTGATCCTTTCTTCCACGAGAAAACAGAACACATCCTATCACACTTCAAGTGAACATAATAAAAATTCCTGTAAATAAACGGCCACCAGGTAAATTTTCTCTTCCAGTAATGAACTCACAAATTGAAATCACCTCTGTCACTAGCAACAATTTTCTGTCACAAACATAATAATGCTTTTGCTTGTTAATGTCATTGTGATACCAATGCCATTGTGATACTGCTAATGTTCAAGACTTGATTTTTCTGAAGAAGAATGGAATCATTTGCTATGATTTGGTGAAAATTAGTCTGGATAGATTAGATATCAGTGATTATCTCTAATTTTTTTTCATCCATGATGAAGTGATGTAGTATTTTCCAGGCTGCCAAATCCCTTTTTAAAAGACTGCCATATTTTCCAAAAACATTCCAAATTTTTTTTGAGTTACATTCTCAATTTCATGGGAAAAGACTAATGCTTTGCACAGAGAACTAAAACTGGATGCAATAGATTTATTCTCGCAAAAACAGCATTTAACTCTCTTTGTGCATCAGCTTCAACAAAGGGAGCATTGAAGCTCCTTGGGCAAATGTTAAGTGTGAAAACCTATTTGGCTTTTGCAGAAGGTTCCCCCTATATCCACCTCCTGAGATTCAGAAGCTGACATCTGTTTTGGTTCCTTGACTGAGTGTTTGGTTGAGATACAATCAGTAAAGAATATCATTCTTTATAATTTATTCCTAGTGGTAGTTTGCTGAACACAAAAGCACACGCACTTGTCCATATGACTAAATGCTAAAATAGTTAAATATTGAGCCACAGAGAATCATTAAACATGAGCAGATGTAATATTTAGAGGTAGACCTGCATATCTGAGGCTGGAAGGTATCTTCCTGTGCGTATGTGTATGTATGTTTGTTATGGGGAGGCAAATTGTACTTCTCTGGACAGGTTCCTTACCAGATGTTTCTTACTACCTCAGATGATTGAAGAACCAAAGTACATCTGGCTATTAAAATATCTTTATATGGTTACATGATTTATTTGGAAAGCATGGTTGAAACTAGTAAGTTTACAACTATGTGAATAACTCTTACCAATTTCTGGTAAGAGACCGTAAGCTTTGGAACTTAAATTAGACAATAGTGCTGATCTGTGCTTACTTACAAGATGCGTTTGTTTATTTTTAAGATTATTACATTTGGGCAGCCTTCTATTTACTTATGCTGTTTTGGTATTTTTGCTGAGAGTCAAGAGACTTAAACAAACCCAGAGTCTCTATGGATTATAGTTATGTACAGTTTTATACATGCTGGAAAGCCATAAGCCTTCAGGCTGAGATAACTGCATAATAAACATATATTTTATGAAATAATACCTTTAACACATGTTGTTTAAAAAAAAAAAGAGGGGGAAGACAGTTCATCTCTGTCGGCCACAACAGACTTCTATCAAAAATAAATTTAGTAGAGCTACAGTTGTTCTCCCAGGTTTTGAAAAGAAATTATTTTACTTGATGTTTCCATAACATAGCAAAGAGCACTTTTGAATATGTTCAGTGAGCCTAGTGGAACTGTGAGATTCAAATACTAACCATCTGGAACTCACAGGGGAGACAGGAGGTGTCACTGGGGACATGGAAAAGATGTTTTGTGCTTAAGACATTGCATTTTGCTGGTCAGTGATTACCACTAATGAAGCATTAGGTATTACTGTGTTTGGTGTTTGCAAGGATGAAATGTTATTTGATATTCTCATACAATTTTTGGGCAATTGTTTGATCAGTAGCTAATACTTATTTACAGAATGGCTGAAAAGGTGTTATAGTGTTCCTTTCACTCTCAAATACCTACCACTTCAGGTGTCTTCAGATTTGCAGGTGTTTAACCTCCTCAGCTTTCCTCAGTCTATTAGAAAGAAAATGCCATGTCATTGTCATTGAGCAATAACTGACTACTGTTTCCTTTCTAATATCTGGATGCTATCAACAAAATATCTTGTAGTGGCATAGCAATTATATATAACAGCTTGCATGGTCTCATATATAACAGCATTGCTATAGTTGAAACGGTGTTATTTTGCCTTGCACCACTGAAGGATTTTAAAAAAAATGTTGAATTTTATGTTATTGGTTATCTTAGCTACAATTTATCAGGAAAGGTAGTTCAATTTTGTATTTTAGAGCTTAGTTTCCCTCTCCAGATTCAGATAAACCACAGTGCATCTCTTCAGAGATTTTCTTTTAAAGGAGTTATTTGTAAACATAATTGCTTGCAACCTCTTTTCTGGATGCTGGCCTAAATATTGAAGGGAGGAAAAATGCCTATTTCTGACCATGTTTGCTTTTGATATTATATTTTGCCTTTGGTGTTAACATTTACTTTTATTCCTTTCCTGTCCTCCTTTTATTTTGATATGCTTTTAACAAATTCTAGCTTTTGAGGCAGATTTCCTGCCCCACAGATTAATTTCTAATGAATAACTTAAAAGGTAATCTTTGCCTGAAAGAAAGGTGAAATTCTACTCTTCTAAATCAAAATTTCCTTCAGCTCACATATTGTAGCCTCCCACACAGTCAAACTAGAACCATATTATGTAATTCAAACTGTCAAAAAAAAAAAGAAGTTTTACACTTTATTGCCAAATGAGAAAATACAGTAAAAAAGCCGAGAATATTTTGTATTTTGACTAATAGGCTTTTCTGAAACAATGTCCAATTCCAAGTGGACAAATGTATTTCGACTGTCTCATGCTCTCTTTCTCCTCTATGACCTGGATTTCTTGGTCATAGTACAATATGTACAATAAATCACGGCCTCTCTTCTGGTGAGAAGAACAGATATATCATGAGAATGTAGACCAGCCTGGAGAGGAGTGCAGTTAGTAACTTCTAGAAGGCACAGTTACATATATATGAACAAATGATAATATTTTACCCATATAGATTGCCTTCTGGATTTTCATTTGTCATCCTTTCTACCTACCTATCAGTATTTTCCCATGGAAAGATGATAGTTTTTGCAGAAATATGTCCATTACTTGGAAAAACAGACTTCTGTCAGCAAGAGTTTTAAGGTCACATGAATGCTTTTCCACTGACAACGTTGGTCTTTGGGTGTCAGTTACCAAAGTAGATACCTATCCAGGTAATCCAATGAAGGCATAAGGACGACAAATATCCATACAGATCCAGCTTGAGCTATAGTTCACACTGCCCTCTCCTACTAAAAGAAGATTGCATTTAATGTAAGATTTTCTTAATTTTTAGTGATTTTTAGGACTTTCCTGATTTGTTTTGTTTTGGGGTTTTTTGTTTGTTTGTTGTTTTGTTTTTGTTTTTTTTAATTTTGAAGTGGCTTTTCATTGTCATTACTGTTTTGTTTGGCTTACCTGGATATATAATATTTCTGTTAATTTGAGCTAGCAATAAAGATACATATTTTACAAACACAGAACTTGAGATGCATGCAAAACCCATGGCCAGATGGTATTGAGAAATCCAGAATTGTACTCATTGCTATTGCAACTTCATGGCTTTTTGGCAAGGCAATTTCAGAGTGGAAGATGCTTTCAGCTTAAATCTAAGTTTTATAATCTGTTTATTTCTTCTAAAAATGCACTCTCACTGATACAAGGAAAATAAACACCACAACCCGTTAGTTTCAACTTGTTTCTTTATAGCCTCCCTTTTGTCTTTAAGTGATTTTTACTGAAACATTGTTTACCTCAGTTTTCTTATGTCTTCCTGATTCCTGGCATTGCAGCTCTGCAGGATCGCACTCTGGAACTGTTATCACAGAATCACAGAATATGCTGAGTTGGAAGGGACCCACAAGGATCATCGAGTCCAACCCTTAGCCCTGCACCGGACCGTGTAGGCAAGAACATAACTGGAAACCACATTTTCCCAGGATATTGTTACTGCAGAAGTGTACATATGGATTCTACTCGCCTTTACCATAGATCACCTTGCTTGAATTTTTTTTTTCCTCTAATGGTGTAGCAATGTTATTCATTTTGATTTAGTTTATTTTATGGAGGGGAAAGAAAGAAAATCTTACTGGCCTTATACAAACATCTGTGCAGGAAAGCNTTGGAGAAGCTACTTCAGTTCCTCATTACAGTATTTATATCCACACAGGGTAGCCACTTAATCCAATACTTTTGTTTTGACTGGGCTGAAAAAGTAAGAGGTTAGGACTGGCTGGAGATAGCCACTGCCAGTAAGTGGCATCAGCCCTGCACTGCTGACTCTGCCAAGAAGACCTGAATAATGACAGCCAATTCCCTCTACCCCTTCAGTACCCTATTGGAAGGGACCCTGGTTTTCAGCATCCAATGATTCACCTTTGTGACTGCAGCATTGGCTTCCCCACTGAGTTTTAATCTTTGAGG
>WEIV01000011.1:48468-59039 GCA_013390005.1 Calyptomena viridis
AAAAAAAAAAAAAAAACAAAACACCCCCCCCCCCCCCCAAAAAAAAAAAAAAAAAAACCAAACAAAAAAACCTGAAAGCATGCAAATAGACTAAGTAGCTAGTTTCCTGCTCCTTTATTTCATTTTGCATAGTAGAAGAAATAACCTGTTCTGTCTACTGTTGCCGAGTGTTCCTGACAGAAGATCCTTTCAGAAGAGATTGATTCTTTGCCAAACTTAAGACTTTTGAATTGAAGTTCCCAGCTTTTTCTTCATTTCTTGCCCTTCACTTTCCTTGCTCAAGGAAAAAATGTGAGGAAAATTAATTCAGTTCTTCCAAAACTTAATTCAATATTTTCAAGATTGATTTTTTTCAAGGATACATTAAGGTAGAATACATTATTTCCTCTGGATAAAATGATTGATTTAGCTGCCAACCAAGCTGCTGTGGAAGACGATCTTTTGAGAAGATATTGGACATAAAAAATGAAAGCAGAACTAGCAAACATTTTCTCTGCTGACACCCAGGCAGTCTGGCAGAGAGAAAACTGCTGTACTGAAGCCCAGACAAATCAGGGGAAAGACAGAGTCTCTGGATAGTAAGAATATTGTCTTAATTCCTCCTAATGATTATTTTTAAATGGCAGGAAATTTTAATGTGCTTTTGTAATTCAGCAAGGGAAAGGAGCTGCTGAGTCGAGGTATCAGCATGACAATGTTATTGCAAATTTTTGCTCTCCTTGCCATTTTAAATGACTTTTATAAATGGATCTGTGTAATTAAAAAGATACTCTGAGGTACTGAGCAAGAAGGTTCAGGTTGAACCTGAGTAAAGTAAGAGGTACCTAACACCATTTGAAATCAATGACAGATAGGTATTTACAATTTCTTCCAATTTACAACTGTGCTCCATCCTGATTAGTCTGAAAATTGTGTCAAGGGAACACATAAGGCTTTAATTTCACCTTATATTAAAGCTAACATAACTACTATTTTCAGGTATGTTTGTTCCTTTCAGTCACTGTGCCAATATACAGCTCAGCTAAGCCTTAGGATTAAAGTAAGTGATCCATGGTATTAATTAACAGATTTATAAATCATTCTGTATGATCAAACCATTAGTAATTTTCCTGTCATATACGGGAAGGCAAGTGCAGTTGCCAGAAATGTATTACAAGTGTAATGAAAGCAAATAGTCCAAAATGCTGAGAAATCAAACAAAGTCTTATTAAAAATAGCTCCAGTCATGGGTCCAAAAAAGTAATTATTTGCACAGTTCTTATACCCCATGACACCTGAAAATTTGGTAATGTTTAACATATGTCAGAATGTAGGTCCAAACCCAAAGTCAATTGTTGAAGTCTTTGCCCTGGAGGAAAACCATAAATCAGACAGGATATGAGAAATGGCAACTGATTAATGCTGCTCAAGGATCAGGACAGGAAGAGGTTCTTCTAGCTGGTAACCTTGGCAAAGATGGTTAAAAGTACATTGTAAAAGCGGCTCTGTTGCTCATGGCATTGCTGTCGTGGTGCATATTTGCATTTGTATACAGAGAAATGAGGAGGCTTTAGAGCAAGATTTGGTTCTTTTATTTTTTTTAAATAAACTATTAACTCCAAATAATCTTCTGAAATTCAGCCTACACAGTTTGGAACAGTTCTCCAGGGGTAAGTTCATTAAACGGCTGAAATATTTTAAATTGTTTCAGTGGGAATTTTTGCAGTTGTTCTCTGTGATTTTCTGTTTGAAGCTGGGGACCATCAATGTGGGAAATTTTAGATTGATTTTGAGATGGAGATTGAAAGAGAAAACCTTACTTAGCACTCATTAGACCACATCTGGAGTACTGTGTCCTGCTTTGGGGCTTCAGGACAGAAAGATGTTAATAGACTAGAGCAAGTTCAGCTGAGGGCCACTGACATGGTTGGGGCACTGGGGCAGGAGACCTGAGACAGGCAGCAAAGGGACTTGGGTTTATTCAGCCTGGAAGAGAGGCAGCCTGGAGGATCCAGTGTCTACAAGGAAGGTACTGAGGAAATGCCACCACCCTCCTTAAGGAGCTCCATGGCAAGAGGAGGAAAGAGAGTGGGCAGGTATCTATTAGATGTGGAAAAAAGTTTTACTGTGACAGCCAAGCATTGGATCAGAGATGGCATGTAGTCTCCATTCTTGGAGGAGACCAAGTCAGAGACAGCCTTGGGCAATGTGGTGTGAATTCAGACTTGGGACTGCTTTGTATGGGAGGATGGACTGGGTGGATGACCTCCCAAAGTCCTTTGCATTCTGAAAGCCTCTCTGATCCTGAGTAAGAACAGCAGAAGGGAGACAGCAAGTAAAGGGTGAACAAAATGGCTTAGTAAAACTCATGTACCTTGCTAAAACCAAATAATTTGATATATTTATTTTACTTAGTAACCAAAACTACAGAGTGACATAGTTGATTCTGACCATGACAATCCCCAGGCTACCACAAAAATTCTAGCACTACGAAGTTTTGCAGTATGTAATGTTGTAATGCCTTGCACTTGTGCAGAACTCCTTTCCAGTGATCTCTAACCCTCTTCAAACTTGACTAACAAAGGCTCAGTGCAGTCCTTTGAGGCAAAGAATATATTGCTGTTAATTTAATTTCTGCAGCTTGCGGAAGGCTATCATACCTAAAGTTGTACTGGGTTTGACTGTAAATTTTTGTGGGTCAGGGGAAGTGGAACAGATCAGGTGCACTTCAAGCACAAAATGATGGCCAGCTCTCCACTGAGCATGCATGAAATACACTTCTTTTTCTGCCTGTCCTGTAGCAGCTGATACATTGACATTGACCTCTGCTTACTGGTGAATGAGCAGTCAACATAAAGTGTGGGTCTCTAGCTTCCTGCTTGCTGTCCTTGCAATTGGAAATAATTGGTATCACCTCAGTTCATTTCCCACTGATGTTTGACACAGCCAGGCCAAAGCTGTGTGGAAGAGAAAAAATTATGTCTCCTTTTCCTTTGGAGTCACAGAAAGGAACTGGTGCAACATAGTCCACAGAAAATTAATGCCAGACCACATTTCCTAGATGTGAGCTTTTCCTCTGAGGACAACAGATGAATGTTTTATTCCTTGCCTTAAAACAGTTTTTGCTGTTTTTCACACATAGTCTCTATCCACACTTTCTGTATAACAAAGAAATCTACTTCACATATCAGTAGTTTAAGGATTTATAGTCTCATAATCTGTTCAGGTTATTTTGTGCCTATGAAATTACTACATCTCTTTACATCATGACAGATTGTTTAAACATTTTGGTAAGTCTTTTGGTTGCCTAGATCTGAGACCGGAGTACCCATCTCCATACATAAAAAAAGGAATATTGTGAAAAAAAGTGTAAAATACTTATGAAATACCCTCTGTTTAGCTATGAAAAAAAAAAGCCTTTAGAGACTTTATTAATATTTACCTGATAAACACAGTAGTTTCAAACTCATCTCTCTTGGCTTCCTGGTTAGGCTTAAAGGAAAAATCAAGGAAAGAAATATTCCTGATTCATTCCCTTCAAAAGCAGTGGGTGCATCATCATAGGCTGCAGCAGACTCAGCTCCTACATAATCTACCAAAATGGAAAAAAACACAGCCCAGGCAAGTGTTGTTTCTCACCAGTCACAGATCCCTTCAGGCAGCCATGTAAGTTCTCCTAAGAGGGCATTGAGGCTTGGATCTGGGTTTGGGTTGGAGTTTGGGTTTGGTTTTAGCAAGTTTGACTTTATTGGGAAAGGTATCATATTGGGAAGCTATCGGAAGGTATCATTGGGGAAGCTAATAAAGTTGGAAGAGACAGTTCTCCTGGGTGGATAGTCTGTTCTCAGAGGCCAAGGTTGGTGATAGGGGTCAAGGTTAAGCAGAAAAGTGAAAAGTGACTGCGGCAGTGTTTTTTGATCCTGATTTAAAAAACACAGAAGGCAAAAACAGCTTTAGCATTTGCTTGAGTTAAGGATGTAATGCCTTTACTCTTGTCCCAAGCAGGAGAAAACATGGGCTGTGTTTTGGCTTAGCTCTCATGGACAGAGTCATCTGTTTTCAGAGTTTGAGAGATTATGAACTAGTGCTCAAATTTCAATTTTGTCAACCAATTAATTAAAATGATCTTGATACTTGGCCTGTAAATGACTTAAAGAGGGACACGCAATCCATTGGCTTGATTTTAGAAGAATAAAACTGACTAAAAATGTATAGCTGTGTAAATACAGGGCAGACATGGATCCATTTCCTTCTGCTGCTTCTCCTGGCTAACTTTAGGCAGATTACTTCTTCTGAAGCTGGATCAATGCAGGCAGTGGATAAGCAGGCAGTGAATGAAGCTGAAATTCACTGTTCCACACCTCAAGCTAGTGTCCTAAATACCAGCCTATTGTATTTCACTCATGCCAGAATATAAAACCTCAAATGAGTAATTTGGCTGTGACTAAATGAAATTTAATTAGAAATGTTCCAGCTAGCACTAATTATTGAGTGGTAATGCTGTGTAACCAAATTGTGAAATTATTAAATGCTTGCTGACAATGATACATAAAATAAATTCTAAACTGGCAAAGGAAAGGTAGGTAAAAATTGCAATTCTTCTTTCATTTTCCCAGTCAATTTCCATTCCTTAAGAACACAGTGGTTTGTGCAGGGGTTTTTTAGGTCTGCATCTACCTTTTTGGAATACAGCATGTGTTCTTGTTTTTTGTTTGAGTTATTTTTGTACTCCTCCTTGAGTAGGGAAAGAAATCAAGTATTTCATATGCATTAAAAATTTAATTTATTTTATAGATGCGTTGTGATTTGCCTCAACTTGCTTTTTTCACATAGAAGGGTGTAATCTGCTGAGATCAGTGTAACAGCTCTCAAGTCTTATTAATTGTAAGCCCAGGTAAAACCAGGCTGATGGTTTCTGTGGGTGGGCTGGCTGGAGCCTGTCTTGGAGCAACGAGGGTGGAAGCCTTTAGGGCTGCCCCAGCCAAGAGCTGTACATGTCTTTCCATCTCATCCTTTCCTTCCTCTTGCTTGCCTAATTATTAGGTTTAGCCTCAGGCCCTTGAGAGAAGCCCTCATTCTCAGCACGAGATCATGGTGCAGTACTCTTGCAGGGAACATTACCATCTGGTGTCAGCAATTCTTGTTGTCCTAACTCTTCAAGCAATTCATATTTTCCAGACACATGGGTGGCAGGATTTTTTGTGGCTGATTTCTTTTGTCTCTTTAAATGCTCATTCTTCATTGTGAGCCTCATGGGCAGCGGAGTCTCCAGCCAAAGTGTGGAAACATGGAGGGGGGCTTTTCCACTAGTAAGCTTTTTACAATGGACGTCTATTATTCAAAATAAGGAAGGCAGTTTTATAAGGCCTGTGAGTACACATTTCCCAGTCTGTTTCTTCTTAAATTACCAGGAATGCAAAAATAACCAATAGTTTGACCTCTTAAATCACAAATTGGATAGGCTTACCATTAAAGGACATTGCAAATGTGTTTCCCATTATTTAGTTCATTTGGTGTGTTCAGCAGTGATGTTTTGGAGGTTTTTTTAATTCTTTACAGAAATAATTTGATAACTTTCTTTCCTGGAGTTTGATTAGGTCCTCTGGACCTGCAATAAGAGAAACGGAAGACTTTATAATGGAGGTTGGGTGGAGCTGTAAAACTCTTGCTGTAAAAACTAATAGGTGCATATTTTAAAGTATGGGTATAATGAATAGAGTGACCTTCAATAATTAGATCTATCCATCTTTTATATTTAGTGACTGGAGACAAAGATTATACCAGAGAACTGTCCCAAATTGAGACATGCTATATACGGTTTATCAAAGACTGTTTTTCTATCTCAGAAGGAAATAATTTTCTATGAAATTTCTGCAGAGGGTGGAATCTGCATGTTGGTCTGATCTTGTTTCCATTTAAGCTGATGATAATCTTGTGCACTCTTCTCTCAAGTTGTATCTGAGCAATATAAGATGTGTCGTCTTATTGCATTCTGCAAAGTTCTTATTTGTTGTCATTATACCTCCTTTAATTTTTTTTAGTTAAGTTTTTTCTTTTACTAGTTCTATTCATTGAGGACATTTTAGTATAGAAGCAGTGGCAGTGAGTAGTTTACAAAATGTTCATATGAAGCTTTTCAGAAGAGTGTTTACAAAATTTTTTCTGTCTGACACTGGGCTTGTTTGGAAATATTTTCATTATTTTTATCTTTTAAATCCTTGTTTTCATTTTTATTTAGAATTTTTTGATCTGCAAGTGTAATACATTGCAAACGGAACAGGAAGGAGTGTTACTGGAACAACAAAGTTTCAAATATGTTATTGCTACTTCATTTCAGTGTCCTCCAAGTCCATATCTGTATTTTGGATATGAGATGGGAGTGGCTGCATGTTGTTCACACTGTGGTAGGCTTGGTCCTCCGCACACTGCTCATAGGTAAATTGTGATCACATTTTGACTGTAGTCTTCTAGGCTGTGCAAAAACTTGAGTTGCCTTTGTTTAGTTGGCCACATGCTAAAGCATTTGCAGAGTTAGAGACTGCTGTCATACTTGTCTTTCTTGCATTTGTATATTGGTTGAGAGTGTAAGTATGAGGTTCCCAACTGACAAGGACAGTCACTTTCTCACCATTGCATCTGTCACGGAGGAGATGTGGTCAGCAGCTCTTCTACGGCTGACAGGCTTGAAAAGTATCCTGGTTCTGGCCAGGACAGGGCTCATTTTTGCAGTAGCCAGGAGGGGCTATTTCTAGGACACAGAGGTTATTCTATTCCACATCATGTCAATCTCGAGGGGCATGAAGAAGGGGGTTGTTTCAGTCACACAGAGAGAAATGAGCCATCAGGTATTGTTGAGCTCCATGTGGTGAGCATTTGCATGTGAATTGTTCCTCTCTCTTGTACACTTTGTTATTAATATTGTTGCTGTTGCTGTCAGGCTTTGTTTTCTTATTTCATTGCTGTTTCTAGCAAATTGTTCTTATCTCGAGCCACGATCTTTAGCAGCATGTGGTTTGGAGTGTTTCAGGGAAAACACTAAATTGAGGAATACCATTCCTAAACCACGACGGAAGAAGATAGGTGGCTTCATCATAGCTGTGACTATGCTTTAAAATGTTTAAACTGGTACAGTTACCCAGTTTTTTAGAAGGGCACCAGGGCAAAAGGCAAACTTCTATTAGCAGACTGGGCTTTGAAAGTCCAGTTCATAGGAGTGTATGCAAGATTAAGTCCCAATCTCTAAGGATGAAAACAGTTTATCTTTATTTTTCATCTGGGGGGCATATAAAGTGGCCTGCTGTCAGGCAGAGGAAATGAAAGAGGCATGAGATAGACAGCTCAAAGTGCAGGTGGTTTTACTGTTGTTGTGATGAAACTGTCTTCTGCCTTTGATTCCTTGAAGGGGAGTATGCAGTATGGCAAACCCTTACTTCATTTCAGTGCATGTGAAGGTAAAATGTGTTTCATTAAAACAAGCTTCTAAATGTGTTTCATTAAAATAAGATTTTGAAAAATATTTAGATGATGACGACTAGATTCTCAAAGATAGTTTAAAGAAATGTGCACAGCAATCTGCGAACAGATAAAATGTCATCTGTAATTCTTTGGGTATATTGCCTGTAATATGCACTGTCATCCTCTGTTTAAGGTCTTATCGGTAAAGCACATCAAATAAAATTGATATCAGTAACAGAGCATTGTTCTAAAATGGCTTTGTCTGTCAAATGAAAGTTGGGAACAGAAAAGGTATTTAACTGTGCATCTGCTTTTAATGGAGATATCCAAGCAAAAATCACATAATGAATGTTTCTAAAATTTTGTTGGGCTGTTTCTAACTTTTCTTAAGTGAACACGTTTATGCAAGCTGTAGAGTAGATAAACTTACAAGTTCAGGATTCCACTTAAGTGGTCCCATAGATCAAAACACTAATGATATCTCATGGAGGGAACAATTTCCATACAATCAGTTTGTGACCAATTCATTCTAAGTTACTGGATAGAGGAGGCAAGTCCCTGAGGTGCACTGAAGAAAGAAGCAGTTTAAGTACACATATAATATAGATAAAAGTCTTTTGCTTTCATATTTTCACTAGGTTTTTCTATGTGGTTTTAGTCAAGTAATTTGAATTTTCTGTTTGTTAGTAATTTGATTAGTCTGTTCAGGCTTGTTACTCACTGTGTTGTCATTGCTTGAAGTATAGCAAAATGCAGCACAAAAAGATAGCCTGTGAGCCTAAGAATTCATCACTTTGCAGAAAAAGGGAAATCCTATATACACAATAGAGGAGAGTAATAAAAGAGTATTTGTCCACAGGACAGCAAGTAGGCTCAGCATTGGACTTAACTCATGTCACATTATTATGGAAGAGCCATCTGTAAAAGAGGGATATGAGCCTTGTGTTATGCATATACTGAAATCCAGTGTAAGTACCAAGGTTTCAGTGCAGCCTGGCTATTCAGGCAGTAAATCTTAGAGGAACATCTATTTTGGTCTGTAGTAACTCAGACAAATAAGTTGGGCTAGAATTTTCTGTGAGTTGCTGACGATAGGGTCTGTTGAAACTAATGACGTGGTTAATTAATGCCAGGTCACTGCATTGATTCAAATTCATCACACAAGCCTATATGTATATATGAATACATCTGTATTTATATTCAGAAGTATTCACTGTTTTGAAACTATTTTCTTTGAATAGGATCGTTGCCTGTAGGAGTTTGTGACATCCCTGTCTGTACCCATTTATACCATGTTCCAAAGAAGAAGAAAAGTTTTGCATCAGGGTCCTCACCAGGCTGGTTTCTGTTCTGAAGCAAAATGGTAAGCAGAGCAAAAACAAATGTGCGTATGTTGTTAAAACAAAATCAGATTTCATTATGGTATTGACTAAATACCTGCAGACATGTTTCTTTTTCTTAAAAAATATACTGGGGCAAGCATTCTAAAAAGAAGTAGGGATGTGGGAAAAGGGCCAGGACTGTAAAGAAGGCCAGGACTTATATAAAGGCACTAGAAATTAGATCATTGTAGCATCTAAAAAAGAACAAATGGACGTGGGTTTTTAGGGTCACAATGGGTAAGTGCACTTCAAAGCATGGCATTGATTGCATGGAAAGTGTAGAACAGGCAGCCCAAGGGTTATCTGGTGAAGCAGTGAATTCGTGTTTCAGTCTGAGGAGAAAATTTCTGTTAATATCCCTGGTGACCTGTGAAGCTTCTCTGTCAGTGGAAATGACAAGAGGGGGTGAATGACCTATAGCATCACCTGCCTTTGCTTTCCGTAACAGATTCTAATGCACAGCAGGTTGGTGGATAGAGAGAGGCATAACTCATGCTTTTGCCTCCCAGAGTTATTCTAGCCAAATGTCTGTCATTGTCAATCCATCTATCATGCTGATCCTTGTGGGTAAGAGCTAATGGTAGGTGATCATTTATTTTATGGAACTTGTAGTTGTTTTATTGCTATATTGTTTTGGTTTTTTTTAAAAGAAACTACTCAACAATTCCCTTTACAGCCAAGCAGCACATTAGAGCACAGAGTAATAGTGCAATCAAATCCTTCTACAAGGCAAGCAATGCTGCTTTTTTTCTACAAATTTAGCAGCATCCAGTAATCACAGTGATATATGCTGGGTTCATACATTCTCCCAGGGAGAGAAGGTAAGGGAATAATAACAGATGCTAGGCTGGGTATCGGTCTCTTGTGATAATAAAAACAACATTGAAGGTTTCAAGTGGGGAAGGCCTAAATACAGAAAGTGTTGGAAGATCTGGTTGAAGATTAGTCTTAAACCTCATGTGGGGAAAATGGAGGTGAATTCTTTTCCATAAATCATCCGGATACTTAATTTGATATCAAACACGAACCTTAACATGTGTCATATAATCTGGTTTAATACACATGGGTCTTATTAAAATAGTGTGAGCCAAGGACTGTGCTGATTTACACAAGTTTGAGCAAGTCCTTTGCAAGGCAGCAAATGTACCTAATTTAGAGTACTTTCATTTAGAGACAGAATTTAGGATGTTTTTAGCAATTCTAGTAGTTTTCCTCATAAAGGTGATGGTTGGGATCCTGTTGGTGTAATTGCAAAGATTCTTACAGCTTCAAGAAGGATTCATCCCCTTAAATGCAAGTGGTTATCTGAGGCATGGTGATTAGGCAGGGAGAGAAACACTCCTGGAATAACTGTGATCCTGAGTCCAAACTCCGAGCTGCTTCAGACTGGGAGACAACGCTGGATGCTTTGAAGAGCCTCTTTTTCCTTCCCCCCTCTTTTATTTTTGTTTTTCTTTTTTCCTTTATTTCTATGTTTGGGTTTTTTTGTTATTTTTCCTTTTTAATTTTTTTTTGTTTTCTTCTTTCCTTTTGCCTTCTTTCTTTCCCCAGTTTCCACAGTTTTCTTCTTTTCTTTTGCCCTTTCCTCTTTCTTTTCTCTTTTTTATCACTGCTTCAGATGAGATGTGAAGTCTTTGGTTCTGAGCTGGGAGCAACAGTTCACTTTTGTAGTAAAGCATGTCACTTAAGCTGTATCTTTGTGACCAATATAAAAAATCAGCAGGTTGAGCAGACCACTTCCATTGAATGTGGCTC
>WEIV01000011.1:62521-81604 GCA_013390005.1 Calyptomena viridis
GCAAATTTTATTTCATGATGTGAAAAAAAAAAACAGTGATAGCCTGTTTGCAAAAAGTCTGCTCAGCCACTGGCTTTGAATTCTTTTTTCATGCCGATTGTGTACTATTGTGTGTCTATTCAGGGAATAAACTCTTGATTTTTGGGAGTGGAACCATTGGAAGAAAAGGTTTCACTGGATATTATTTTGACTTCCCTAGAGCTGATTTCATTGATGGCAGAGTTTAGCTTACCTAGGTGATTGATTACACAGAAATAAAAAAGGAACAAATGCTATTGATTGATGGAGAAAAAGTAAAAGTATAAGTTGATATCATTTGAGCTGACTATTATAGTTACTGTTACAGAATACCTTGCCCAGGAGATTGATTTGTATAAAAATTCTGTATTTTCCCAATTGTGCAAATGTGCAATTATATATACCTCTTTCCTTCAATTTTGAAAGGCATAATTTTTGCTTAATGTAATATCCATGCTTATTTGCACTAAAACCATGTATTTCAGTTGACTATAATTTGAAGTAGTCAAAGATCCTTTTATTTCGATATCTCACTGAAAATGGGATCTGTATGAAACGATTTTAACTGGTTTATGTATGTGGTTTCTACAATGTCTATGGAAGGTGGTTCATTATGTAACAGTCGTTACTTAGCACCCTAAACAAGGTGTTATGAAGCTTGATAAATATAGCAGAGAACAAACAGTCCAGTCTTCCAAGATGCTCATTGTCATAAGTGTAAAAGTTTTGTGTTTATAAATCTACGCAGTTACTATTTTGTATTTATTTCACAACAATGCCTATTCAAATAAAATCCTTTTAAACCTCTCTATTCTTAGGCAAAAACTCTCACTAGTTAAGAAATCTTTGGCTAAAAAATACATTCAATACAAACACAAAATGTAGGATTATTTTCATAGAGGTTTTTATTGCTTGCTTTTTCGAGTTAATCTGGATAGATTTATATATTTAAGCATTCTTAAATTCTTCCTTACTGCACGTTTTCCATTGATACAGTAGAACTGTTTGTACACTCACTATTTTGTGTGTAAAAACTGCTATGACACACATACACATACAAAGAGATTAATGCACAATTTGGAGAGTCATTCTGTGGAAGCTTTTTGGAAAAAGTATTCAGGTACAAATGCTGCTAAGGATGAAAGAAACTTACTCTAGAAACTTACTCTAGCGTTATAGGAAGGGGGAGAAGAGGATTTTCTGCTTGTGGATTTTTTTCTTAATTTGTGTTCTTTATTTAGAAATATTTGTCAAGCATAAAGTGTCGGTAGCTCAAAAATTTTATAGCAGAGTAGAAATCTCATGGAATTTTTTAATATTGTTTCTTACTAATGTTGGAAGTAAGACAACTTAATGTTGACTTAGTAAAATCCCGTATGCAGCATTTTAACCAAGATATTACATACGAAATACAAATGTAAAAAATTTGGTTTATCTTAATATTTTTTGTGACACATAATCAAAATTTCCCTGCAAAATTACACTCATATGCTTAAATGCTTGTTAGTTACAGAGATTTAGATTTGTTGTTTTTATGCATCATGCTTTTTCATAATTGATGGTCTAAATTATATTAGATAAAGTTTTACATTTTCAGTAGGGTAAGCTGTGGCATACATAAATCATCAGTTCAATAAATTTAACTATTGCTTTATTGTTCTCAAAATTGTTCAGCATGCAAACTAGAGAAGGTAAGATTAATGCACAATTTTGCTGTGGATGTGAGCGGCTAAAGTCTTTTTCACATAAATCCATTGTATGCTTGCTAAGATAGTGCTTTAGGCTCTTTTCCACTCCAGCAACAGTTTTAATCCTGTTTCTGATCTTAAACTGAACCTCTGTTGATGACTCATCATTGATGGAAGTTTTATTTTGCTTAAAATTATCATTTTGGGGGAATATTGTCAATTCACATGAGCTTCAATTTTGACTTGTGTTTTTTGTCCTAGTATTACCAGTTTTGCTTGGGGCATAGACTTGAGGACTCATTTGAGGGGGAGAGAAAGGCATTCCTATGCTAATTTGAACAAATAGCTTGTTCATCTTTCTGCTTCTCTTATTTAACTTACAAAAATGTGGTCAATAATGCTTAACTATCTCCAACTTTTTTAAACATTGGAACATTACTTTTAAAAAAGCAGCATTTAATCCATTTGGGCTCTGGATGTAGATTGAGCTTGCAGCTCTGTAGGCAGAACTTTGCTATGAAGTTTTCCTTTAAGAACATTATGTTGAAGCACAATTGAGGCTTTGCACAACTATCCATTGGCATCTATAGATAGAGAGCTCACACCACAGTACAGAGCACTAAAATAATGTTTTCTTGAAACTTGGTAGGGCAGTAAAAAATACTTTTCCTGTAGTTGCTTCTGTGTGGTGGTGTTTGCAAATTTGGTAACTAAAAGCTTTTTTAGGATTTGATCCAAACAGATAACAGATTATAATGCTGTTTAAAAAAACCAAACCAAAACAAAACCATTTGTAACAGAGTTGCCAAGTTTGAGAAAGAGCCCAGTTAAACTTATTTAAGTCCTTTCTCATATATCATTAGAGATTTACCATTCAAAATCTCTCCATTAATGTTATTTATGGGCCATTCAAAGTAATATTATTTTATGTTTGGGGGAAATAAAACTTTAGGGATTAAATATTTTACTTGTCAGTGTTCATTCCAGTAAATGTATTTTTCCCTAGCTAAATCCTAGAGTTCTTAGGATAATAGTTTGCACTTGTAAATACTTGTATCTGTGACCCTGATCCCTCTTTTCTAATCAAAAATGAAATAATTATGTTTCACAAAGGGTTCAGCCAGCCAACCTTTGCTACATTGTCCCTCCAGTTCTATTTTGGTTTTTCCGTAACCTGAGGCTGACATTTCTCAGTAAAATCAGGAACACAGCTATGAGGAATTGACTCCTTCTAGCAAGATGCTGGCTATGACTTCATGAATGCAGAGATAAATTTGATTCAGTTACATGCCACTCACACTTGATTAAATCCTGTTGTATCACAGGTTCACCCATGGTGGACTGCTGGTACTGAAAACAATTTCTTTTGTTTGTCTCAGATTTTAGAGTAATAATGACTCCTGGCCCAGCTCCAGGAGTCATCATTCAGCTCAGTGGTTTTGTAAGGAAAATCAGTTCATCCAGCTCCAGCCCTTTCAGTTACTGGCACCTCTGCTAAGCATTGAGTGACAGTTCTGGTTATGGTTTTTTGTACGTGATGGATAATGATTCTTTATGTCTGTCAGAGTCGTCCTGAACAGAAATGTGGGTGCTTGTGGTACATGAGACAGCAACCTTTGTGTATCTGATATATTTAGGAGTTGTTGCATATGCCTGACACAGCCTTTGTACATGTAAGTCATCCCTGTAAGGTGTAGGGAGGAAGCTCAGCACATCTGGTGTATGCTGCACTCCTCTCACATTGCTGGTTACCTGTGCATGAGTCACAGTGCTAGTCTGCATCTGAGCAGTACTGAATTCTGTAGGGCTGCCTGACAGCCACGACTCAGTCTTGCCTGCAGTTTCAAGCTTAAATTTTTGCCCAAAGTGCTATTTTTTTGTCTGTCATTCTGTAGTGTTCCACATTTGTCAAATAAAATGTAATTAATGGGTCAGAAAAGCATTTCCAATCTACTTGTGTAAGCAGATGAAGAAGACAGATTCTGGCTGATGCCCATGATCAACCATGCAATGCAAAGCACCTGTGTTCAAACCCAACAAATTGTGAATTGATTGATGGACATGAAGGAGATCTGTGAAAGTGCACAGCACACAGCACGGGAACAGCAAAATGCAAATTTTAGATTGATTTTATGTTATGTAGATTACTGGGAGGAAAAACTGTACTTGAGTTGGATAGGGATTTTTCATCTGTTATGTTACTACATGTAAGACATTTTTTTCCTTTGCATACTGTGAATGTATTTTGCATCATGGCATATACATTTGTGTTGCTGTGGAAACACAATAATATTATTTTCGTTGTCCTAGGAAACACAGACACAACACCTGATAGTGGTCATTGTACCAGTTTGGACAAAGGTTTGCTTTCTCTTCTATCCAACAAAATCTTCCATTCCCTACTGTACCTGAAATAGCAGAGGTTCTTGTGATTACTATCATTATCTTTAAGTATCCATTCACACAAAATGGGACAGGCACTTCATGCATGAAAATATACAGTCTCTGTGGTACAGGCTTTTCAGTCGATGGAACTGGTCCAGGTAAGTCACTTTTGCCCTTGCTTAGCATCCAACCTGTGAGAAGTCCCACTGAAATCAAAGTTAAGTACATGCGTAAGTGCTTTACAGGACTGATGCCAAACTAAAAGTACATGACCAGCCCCCAGTTTAGAATGACTGCTTGAGAACTTAAGAAATTTTGTGGCTATTGATTTGGTTTTAAAATCAATGAGAATGCATTAGCTATCTGAGTTTCCATATTTCCAGCAACTCAGTCACAGAATCACAGAATATGCTGAACGGACCCATGAGGATTGTCAGGTCAAACTCCTGGTCCTGTGCAGGACATGCCAAGAGTCACATCGTGTGCATGAGAGCATTGTCCAAATGCTTCTTGAACTCAAGACAGGCTTGGTGCTGTGACCTGTTTGATGCTTCCCTGGAGAGCCTGTTCCAGTGTTCAACCACCCTCTGAGTGAAAAACTTTTTACTGATATCCAACCTAAACTTCCCCCAACTCAGCTTCATGCTATTTGCCCGAGAGTGAAGAGATCAGTACCTGCTCCTCCACTTGGCCCTGTGAGGATGTTGAAGACTGCAATGAGGTCTCCCCTCAGTCTCCTCTTCTCTAGGCTGAAGGTTTTATCATTTGGGGGGAAAAAAGGAGTTAGAAAGTAAATTTGAGGGGCATTTGTACACAAGGGAACTGGTTGCCTTATACCATGGGAGTGTATGGATCTGTCATGATTTAACCATAGCCAGCAGCCAAGCACCACACTTGCATGTTTTCCCACCAGCAGGATCATGGAGAAAACTGGAAGGGTAGAATGTTGAAAACTTGTGGGTTGAGATAAAGTCAGTTTAATAAGGAAAGCAAAAGCTGCACACACAGGCAAAGCAAAACAAGGAATGAATTCAGTGCTTCCCGTGGACAGGCAGGTGTTCAGCCATCTCCAGGAGAACAAAGTCCCATCATGCGTAACAGTTACTTGGGAAGACAAAGGCCATCCCTCCAAACGTCCCCCACTTCCTCCTTCTTCCCCCACTTTATATACTGAGCATGATGTCATGTGGTTTGGAATACCCCTTTGCTCAGCTGGGGTCAGCTGTCCTGCCTGTGTCTCCTCCCAACCTCCCGTGTACCCCCAGTCTCCTCAACAGCATCACAGTACGAAAAGCAGAAAAGGCCTTGGCTCTGTGTAAGCCCTGCTCAGCAATACCAGAAACATCTCTATACTATCAACCCTGTGTTCAGCACAAATCCAAAACACAGCTCTTTACACTGTGAAGAAAAGTAACTCTAGCCCAGACAAAACCAGCACAGGGTTGTGGTGGGTTTTTGCATGTCTCATCAAAAGTTCAGCTTTTGTCTCTTCTGCTGCTCTTCCATGGGAAGAGAACAGGCTAACATTATTGTTACATTATTTTGTTAGCAGTGAAGCCCTATGTGTAATTTGTAGTTCTTTGACCATGTACACATTTATACACAGAGTTTTGATTTTTTTCCCTTGTGTCTCCATAAAACCTGCTTTCACAGAATCATATGGTTGAAAAATTGAATGTTTTAATAAAGAAACTTAGATTAATTTTATAATACTTCACACAAACGTCAAATGTGTAAAACAATTTCTCAGTAAAATAAGGTTCATACTCTGTTATACATGGTTGGAAAAAAATTCTTTCCTTAGATCATATATTTGTGTCTTATACACTCTTGCTTGTATGTCCCTATATACTTCCTCATGAGCACTCTCTTATGACTATAGTTGAATGCCTGTGGCAAAACCAAAGGCCAAACGTTTCAGTGTGTAAGAATATATTTAGTATATATTTTTATATGAACCAAAATTGCTGGAAGAAAAAGTTGATAGGTTCATGCATGAGTCCAGTATAATGATAAATTTTGACTCCCTATAGATTTCTCAGTGCTGACAGAAAATATATGCTGGAATTCTGCTGACCTTTTTCTCAAAGGACCTGACCCCAGTTAATCCTAGTTACTGGCTCCATATAGTACTGTCAGTAAGAATAACTGCTCTTTATTCTATGCTAAACTTTGTAATTTATCCAAGGTACAGGATAAATGCTTGTGTGTACATGAGATAGAAGCAGGTATGAAGGGAGAGGGAGCAAAGACGAGCGACTGGACTTGTACTTCAAGAAATTGTCTATTTTTCTTTTAGGAAGTCACTTCTTTCCATATTATTGTTCTAGCATTCCTTTCCCCACAACTGTTGTTTCTTCTTTTGCTCCAAGATGAGCAGCGTGTAAAACATAAGAAGGACCATGTAAAAGCCCAAGTGTGATTCTCAGGAAAAATGTTGAATGTCTCTTGAGAAGAAATGTTTTTCATTAGAAAAAATGTTTGGTGGGGCATTCATTCAGGTAAATGGGCTGACAGAGAAGAAAAAAAAACCCAACAGACAAAAACCAAACAAGAACTGGAGAAAACAGTTAATAAAACTTGTAATTCTTAATTTTTTTATGTGGTGGAGGAAGGATATGCTTTGTCTGAATCTTCAGAGATAATTTGGGTGTGGTGGACATTTCTGGCTTCATTCTCGCTGGACAAGGCATTGGGTGTCAATAGCACGCAGAGCAGCACATCTGCATTTTCTGGCCTGGGATGGTTTATTTCAGTACTGCATCTGTTTGTAGGGAGGAGAGAGAGAGAGAGTGCATCTGCTCCTTAGGGGAGGAAATCCAATGAAATTCTTGGGCTGGAGCTGTTCTCTGCTCAGTGGACAAACTACGTAATATTCCAAATACTTAACTGAGAGCTGATTGCAGTTCTATTCATAATAATTTATGTAGATTTCTTCGTTAATATGTTTTAATTTTATTGTGTGAGAGTGAGAAAGTAATCTTCAGAGGAAAAGCAAAGGCATTCAGTAAAACCTGAGGATCTGCGCAATGCTCTGCTACCTCTGTGTCTGGGCAAAGGGCCTTCCAAGGACATGGCAGAAGGAGCTGCCAAGATTCAGTTCTTCCTGAAGAATGGGGGGAACCTGCCAGGTGATGATTCAGACCACCTGAATTAAGGATTTAGTTTCCTCCTAGGGCTGCCAGGAACCCAGCTTCCTAGTGTAAGTGCTTGGTTTAGATGCTTTGTAAGAATTGTGGATTCCTCTACTATTTCTGAGCTGACGGTTTGTTTCTGAAACTGGTGGATCTACACGTCATAAATTAGCATAGCTCAGTATCAGATCTGATTCTGGATTACATTCCCTCGTGTAGACTGAGCAGTTTAACACCAAGGCTAAATTTATTGTTAGACTTATGATGCATTGAAGTAAGTGGAAATTCTGACAGTGCTGAAACTAAGGGCAAAATTACTTGGCTTCAGTCTATACTTCAGTTACACAAAGATGAATTTAATCTCCTGCTAACTTCAAGGGGTTTGCAGTGCACATCCTCAGAGAGCATTTACTTGCTCTTCTCTGCTGACTGCCAGTAACTTCTTTCTGATTTTTCAGTTTTGTTTCTTTCATAGCTTTACTTGTTTACTGTGCCGTCCCACTTTCAATTTGTCAAGCACCAAGGAACTCGCTTTGTGTCATTCAAGTCTCTTTTTGTAACAATTTTTTTCTGTGCAAAACTGTCCCAGTGAAACCGCTTTCATCTATGGTCTTATGTTCTTACCTCTCTGGGGATGGGAAGGGACTGCATGTTTTATCCAGTAACTGACAGTAGTTTAGATCATATTGTCTTGAGGCATAAGTCTTTATCTTGCCTCTCGTTGAAATATTAGATACAGTTATATTTCTCTGCTCCTTTTAATTCTTGTTTCTTTGATTTTCCATAAAAATTTGATATCCCCATTACAATCTGATTAGTGAGGGATGCCTCTGCTGGAATTAAGGTGCAAACGAGACCATATGCCAAACTCAATAAATCAGACTTTAATAAAGACTAAATGTGAGGTAGAGAGATAGAAATAGGAAAGAGGCGGGTGAGGGAAAGAGAGACAGAAAGAGACCAAGAATGAGATAGTCACCACCTGTAGATCTAGCGGTCTCCCATTGGTCCTTCCTCACCTCGGGCTTCTCAGTGGTGGGGGTCCTGATGTCAATCAAAACTTTCACTATTTATACATTTTTGCAAACAAAGGAATTAATGCTCATTGGCTATGCAGTTCTCTTATTCTATTGGTTAAAATATTCCCTTGCTTCTTATGGTAATTAGTCCTGTGCTCAGTCTTTCTCTTTTGAGTCAGTGCGTTTCTTTGTGTTGGGCGAGTTGGTGAGGGATGCACGGAGCAAGGCACTTTTGTAATCAAAGCATTATAACACTGAAAACAGTGTAAACACAAAACTGAAAAAAAAGTATGCTCCTCTATAATTCCTTTACCTGTCTTTCCTCAACCCATCTGGGTAAGAGCCTTATCCTTTATCATAAAGCAAAAAAGAAGGCATTTGTTTGTAACATAGCAGAAGCTACATGATCTGTTATACCATCGTTGATCATGCAAATAGCTATTTCTACTCTGTAAATTAGTCTTCTTTAGTATGATTGTTAGAAAAGCATCTGTTTCCATTTTCACATGTCCACTCTTTGTTGAGGTTTGAGGTTTTTTTGTGATGAAGACCACCATTAATGTCTACCAGAACCTGATTACTATTATATTGATAAAAACCAATAAATTTACATGCACTTAAGTGTCACTAGCACTTGTTGAGGACCAGGTTTTGTTATTACAATTAGGAAGGTGGGTGGGTTTGCTAGGTAAACAGGAGTACAAGAGACCCTAAAACTTTGGTTTGGATATTTACTAAAATTTATGTAGTTTTAATAGTCTATATTTTAAAATATTTTATTAAACTATAGTTTATGAAATTTATGTAGTCTAAATGTGAGCACAATACAGAGTAAAAAGCAGATCTTTAATAAAAGTTAGTACTGGTAAGCAAAGGGCCAAGTTAGAATGAAGAAAAACATCGTGACTTGGACATACAAAAGTGAAGTGATATGGTAAATCATCAGAGAATATGAAGGACATCTTAGGAAAGAGCTGTTTGCAAACGAAAATTTAAACAAACCCCAATTGTCTCAAGCCTGAGACTGACAGGAGAGCTGCAGACTGTCTTCACATTTTCTCTGACTGTTATCTTCCCATTATCTTCTGTTCTTCCTACAAGTTGAGAATTAGTAAACATAGTATTATCTCACCCAAGAGAGAAGCAACCTGACATTATCTCAAATGAAGAAGAGGCTGAAGGCATAGCACTTGCAGATGAGTTTAACAGTTGGGCTACTTAACAGGTAACAGGTGTGTATTTATAGCAATGCAGCTAGAGGCATGATCATCTGCTGATTTAGTGGAGCCTAACTCATAGAAGGTTGGTCTGACAACAGGTTGGTCTGGATCAAGTATTTGTTTTGGAGGTAATAAGAGACTGTCATAGGTAACTCATTAGAGTAACAATGACCAGGCTTTACTAATTGGAGATAAAGTTAAGAATATGGTGAAGTGTGTGTGAAGGTACAGGTTGGCCATTCTCCTATCTCAGGGTACCCATATCCATGCTTTATGGTACCTCAATGTGCTCTACCTAATAGCCAGGAAACAGCTATTAGCTTACCATTATAACTAAAATTAATATGGGATGAGAATAAACAATACACTGTGGGACTCATTATTTGTCTTCCAGATGCAGGGGGTGAGGAAAATATGGGAGTTTCTGTTTACCTTCCAGTACTCATATTCTGATGGCCACAGTCCAGGTCCTGACTAATGATTTTGAAATGCTGAGGACAGAAGTTAAACAAGCATCTACATCCCAGACCCCACTAGGGAATCCCTGATTAGTGCACGAAGGGTGAGAAGCAAGGGAAGCTCTGAAATTTGAAGCCTGGCCAACAGCATAAAACCCACAGGGCTTGTGGCTATTGCAGGTAATAACAAAGAAACAGTGTCCATAGGAGGGTAAAAGAGAGAGTTCAGGGAAGGGCAAGTCAAGAAACCAGAAGACTGAGGAATCAGATGGTCTGCTGCAAGTTTCGGTCATGGCTTAGGGAAGGCACGGTGACTGAGTGATGGATCTGCACTGAGACATGCCAACACAGGTGTCTCACTTATTGCTGCGTAGGATCATGCAGAAGAATGATGGTTGGTGCAAATGGAAGCTCTGAAAAGCCGTGACTGTTGTGAAAGCTAGTGGGTAAGAACATTACAAAACCTGGCAAACACTGCTGGGTGTTTTTTTAATAGCTTTATCGAAGGAAGTTTCACAGGTTTCCAGAATGCTGCACTCTTCTCATGCTGTCTAATTTTTTGTTATGTTACAAAGATTATCTGGATCTTGGTGTAATTATTCAGTTTAAAAACACTGTATAAAAACAACAGGCAGGAGTTTGGGACAAATGGAAGTCTGGGTTGTGTTTCAATTTTTATGTTTCTAGGAAACTAAGTATTGTAGCTCTACTATCTGAGTAGTGCAGAGAATTTCAAAGAGAAAAGGTAGTAAGCATCAGAAATGGAAGCATTTTATTAGGCCATGAGAGAAGAATTATAGCCTGTGCTGGGAGTATATACAGCTCAACCCATTTCGGTCAAATGACTAAAGGCATGAATTTTCTGCATGGTGAGACCATTGTACTTTCTGTCAGAGTTCAGCTTGAGAAAATATCTTATCACTTCAATAGTCCTGGTGAGGAAGTCTCCTTGCTTTTCTTCTTGCAGAAGATTTACTGGAACCAAAGCCAGGCAGTTTTCTGGACACTGTACAAATGGCAGGGTAAGAGGCAATCTTCCTGTCTTGAAGAGCAGTATATAAATAGACAAAATGGGAAGGGAAGGAAATGGAGAGGGGTAGTACATAGCTATCAATATTGTGATGATAAATGACATGTTCATTCTCCCTTTTTGGCAGAAGAATATTGTTCAGGGATTAGAAATGCAAGGAAAGTGGGAAATTAGGAAGAAACAATAGGGGAAGAGGGGAAGAAAAGAAAGGCAGCTGTGGAGCACTGCAGAGGTGAAGGGACCGAGATGAGAGTGGAACAAGCTTGGAGCAAGCATCAGTTGTCAAGGACAGCTTAAGTCCAGTCAGAGTCAAAAATATCTTTTCAGTATAAGCAGTTCCTGCTCTAGCTTCTTCTACAGCTGCTCTGTTGGTGTCAGTGCCTGGTTGTTGATTCTGTGCAGTTTCTTTTGCAATGCTCATGTGGCTTGAGTAAGAGGTCACCTCTGTGGGACATGCATTGCCTTTGACTGTGGGTGTCCAAGTATGGCATGGCATGGCATGGCATGCTGTAGGCTCAGGGAACAGGCTGTGGCAGCCAGGACCCCCACCCTCTCCTTTCCTCCAGACTGAGACTTTAAGGAGCTGTTTTCTCTCACTTTCTTGAGTGAGAAAGCCCAAGGCTTTTAAGCATGCAGACTGTATCTTGAACTTGAGTAAAAAGCATGACATGGTATGCAGGATTTATAAGTATTACAATAGTAAATGGACTCTTTTAATATCCAATTTATACATCTATTAAATATATATTTAATATTATATATTACATCAATAGGATTTAATAAATTCAAATTGCAATTCTTAAGATATGTCTGCTAATGATATGACAGATGGCAAGTGTTGAAACAGTAATTTAACAACTACAGCAGTCGTAAGAAAAAAAATTAATGAAAATTGTTGAAAAGTTCGACTTAAAAGCCAGGAGAATTAGTAAAAGGTCAATGTTCCTGAAAGTCTCACTTAATATGATCTCATTAGACATCTTAGACAAATGACAAATCAAAAATGCCCTCACTTCAGGGCTGGCAGCCTAGAACTTCTGAATACATTTTCCTACATTAAGTGTTTTGTCTCTCTCAAGAACATACCATGTAGAATCATGGGAAGTTTATTTTCCCAGAATTGTAAGTTCGATTAAATCATTATAACCATTTTAAATGTGATCTCATTCAAAGGCAAGAAGATTAGTTCAATTTAGTGCATATACAGGAAAATAACACAGTAGAAATCTAGCCCTTGATATTTCTATATAAGATGAAATTCATTTAAGCTCAAAATACAGCTATTGGATTCTTAGATCTGTATTTTTAAACTCTGACTAAGAACAGCTAAGTAATGTAAAGATCTTTCTTCATCCTGTTTATTGTCTAGGAAATTCTAAAAATATTTTTACATATTATGTTAAAGTGCATGCCCTTCTCTTCACCAATTAAAAAGAATTCAAAAATACTGTTTCACCATTTCTGTCACTAAATACAGATCTTTTAATTTTGTTCTTGGTTTTTCTAGTTCATCTGCAAAACATGCATCTGAAAAACAATAAAAAGGTCTCTGAGGGACAGACGTAATACAAGCAGAACTATATTTTTTGTTAGAAATATGAGATCAATGTTTGTAAATTTTCAAAAGAGGTTGAAATTTTTTTAAATTATATAGCGATGTTGTCCTTAAGGCTTTTCTTGAGGGAAATGGGACTTTTAAAAACAATTACAAGAGAAAATGTTTTTTAGGGTTTTTTTAAGTAGAAAAAGTGATATAAACATGCATAAAATGGTGTAGCTGATTAAAAAAACAACAAAAAAGTTAATCACCACATGATATTTTTATCTTGAAAAAATGGATGAATTACCTCAGGATTTGCAATGAACTAGATTTTGTCCCTTTACTGCTTTTAGGATTGTTTTGAAGACAGTGAAAGCAATAGACATACAGATTGGCTGCAAAGAGTAAGGAATGCTTGCTTACAGAAAAACTCTGTTTTAAGTCATTTACCCTATATTCCTCTGATATAGTAAATACCAGTAAACAAAAGACGTTGAGCACATAAAGCCTGATTTCCTAGAACATACCTGAAAGGTCCTACCCCCACAGCATCAGCCTTCCCAATTCATGAATCTATGAACAGGTTACGAACAAAATCACTCTGCCTTTCTATGTGAGACACACTGTGCTCCTGGGAGGTCTAGTCAGGGTTTTTTATAAAACCACAGGTGCACATGGCCTGTTCCTTTCCTGAGGACACCATTCCTCATGTGCATATGATGGCTTAGTTGTGTCACCTTTCGTAGCATGGTATGGCTTGAGCTGATGGCTCAACTCACGTGACCACACCAGTATATAAGCAGCTCCTTTGAGAGGCACTTGTCAGGAAGAAATTAAAAATGCACCTCTCCAGCTTATTTCCACCTTGGGTCTTGTTATGGTTAATCTAAGACTGCCAGTCGGACAAAAGTTCAGAACTCTAACTTCTCTGGGAATAGGTCCAAGGCCACTGACCACCGTTGTGCAGAGCATTTTACCATCACATCATCAGGACAAGATGGAGTCCCCTTGGTCCTGGCCGGACTCTAATCAGGGTGCTCCAGGTCATGGGTTTTGAAATTGGCTTGACATCATGCCCTGTTCTTACCACCTTTCTAATTAGTGGTTCTATCTAGATCCTTCCTTCTCACAAACTCCTCCATCTCCTTAGCTGGCCAAAGCCAGCACCTGTCCTCACTTCTTCTAGCAGGCTGTTTTTAATTCACAGCCCTGAAGTATCCCTTCCATCAGTCCAGGATTAAGTTGCTGCATTTTCCAGGCAACAGATTAAAAAATAAGATTGACAAATGAGTTTAGCATATGACCATCATGCATCAGTTATTAAAAAAAAAGAATAACTGGAAGGTCCATCTACAGCTTGTTTGTCTTGCCCATATGGGAAATGGAATTTAAATTACCACATTGCTTTAGGAGCAGTCTGTAATCCCAGTATAGTGAAGTCATATGTTTTTCATGGGATGTGAACAGCAGATAATAGGTGTTTCTGCAGTTAGTATGATATCAAGCGTGATGGAAAGATACACTTTAAGGTATTCCTGTTGTAGATGGAAATGTGCAGACACAGAAGCAGCTGTCCTACCTTCCTGGGAGAAGACACTGAAGAACTGCCACCAGCTTGCTTGTGTTTGTCTTCCCTGATACCCACAGCCTGCCACTGAAAAGATGGAATAACTTCCCAGAGCCTGTAACAGGCTCACCTTTATGAAGAGTATTAGGTTTTCACCGTTTTTTTTACAGTACTCTTCTAGCCTCTTTGATTTGAAAACTCCTAATTTTTTTATTGACATGCTTCCTAGTTTAAGGTCTCTGAGCATGGGAGTATCATGGACCACAACTTGAAAGCTGTTGTAGCATGAGGCAGGACAATGCTACATATTCATTTTGTTTTAGGAGTTGCTAATGGAATAATCCCATTTGAAACTGATAGGTCCAATCATATATGGTAGCAAAAATAGGAAAGATAATGGACCTTTAGCTGTGAATTAGGATGCTCTTGTGCTAAGTGCTGTACAAATCCAGAAGAAAAAGTCAGTCCCAGCACCAAAGAGTTTAGACTACAGAGAGGTGGCTGGAGACTGGTGGAGGAATGAGTAAACAAAACAATGGGGCCATGCTGGTGGTTCAGCTGCTGTCAGAGATGCTTGTGGGTGTCCTGGCTGTCTACAGGGCATCTCTTCCAGAAACAAATGGTTAATGACAGCCAAAATTCTGGTTGAAAATTTAATGATGTGGGAGTTGATGAGGGAGGCATCATTGGGCAGGGCACTGGAGCCAGAGGGAGGGAGAGATGCTCAGAAGGGCATGACAGGTGTCCCTCAAGGGCCAAGGTAGCTCTGAGTTTTGAAGAACAGAGAAAAAGAACCAGATGCAATGAGAGGTAGTTTATGAAGTGTTGATAAGGTGGACACAAGAACTGCACCATTGTCTGGTTAGCTATGGGACGATTAAAATATGGATAGCGATAGATCTTCAAATACTGATCTTCAGCAGTATTTGGCCCAGTCTCCCCTTCCTGCTGTCCATACATTGCTTAAACCCCTCCCTCCTCTGCACCAATGGTGCAATTAATCTTGTCTGTCCTTACTCATCTGAAAGCTATAGATCTGGTATGAACACAAAGTTGAAGCTGTACCTTTACTCAGTGGAGAAACAGAGGCAAGCAGCAGACAGTCATCTACAGGAGCAGGCTCTAACATGGGGCAGATGGATTATTTTTTCAATGTCTCTTGTCTGTATGATAATCTTGATATGACGTCTAACCTTCAGACAATTAAAATTAAAATTCTGTACCATGTCTCCTCTTCTACTAAATCCCCTATTAAGTACTTATATGTTTTTAAAGTCTTAAAAATGACAACTGGAAAAACTTCAAGTTCCCAGTGATAGTCAAAAGTACTTTTTCTAGAGAAAATGTGTTTTCTGACCCTTATACCAAACAGAAGGAAAGTTACAATCCACTTCTTATTCCAAATATTACTCTCTTAAGAACTGAAAACCATTTCTGTGATTGGAACTTAGACAGGAAGAGATGGAATCTACATTTCTTGCTATGACCTGAGGAAATTTTCTAAATATCAATGTTTGGTTTTTTTTCCCCAAAATAATGCAGCACCACTATTGACTATTTTGCATAAAGTATAAAATCACATAATGGTTTGATTTGGACAATACTTTAAAATTATCTAGTTCCAACTCTACAGCCATGGGGAGGGACACTTCCACAACACCTGGTTGCTCAAAGTCCCATCCAAACCAGCTTTCACCCACAGCTTCTCTAGACAACTTGTTCCAGTGTCTCACCACCTTCACAATAAAATCTTTCTACCAAGTATCTATTCTAAACCTATCCTTGTGCAGTTAAAGCCATTCCCCCTTGTCCTGTCCCTACATGCCCTTGTAAAAAGTCTCTCTTCTTCTCCCTTTTAGGCCCCCTTTAGGAACTAGAAAGTGATATAAGGTCTCGCCAGAGCCTTCTTTTTTTTTCAGGCTGAACAATTCCAATTCTCTCAGCCTGGCAGCAGAGGAGAGGTGCTCCAGCCCTCTAAGCATCTTCATGGCCTTTGCTGGACTCTCTCCAGCAGTTCCATGTTCTTCTTGTGTTGGGGCCCCAGAGCAGGATGAAGTACTCAAAAGGAATTTTTACCTAGAGCTGTCCAAAAACAAAAATCCATGATAAAAAAAATGTTTTGTACTCTTAAATGGAAGCAGTGAAAGAGAATAATAAAAAAATCTTTTCCCTAGATTTGGTCACCAGCTCTAGTTCTGATAAGCTTTAAACACCAATACTTGAGTGTCTCTGCAATTACTAATTTAAATGCCAATAAAGCTGATATGAACACTTAAGTGTTGATTTCTTTAGCAGTCACCATGCTTGTCCCAGTCTCACCAATTCCCTGAGATGCATAAGCTTCATTGAAATGTGAGTGGCTAGATGTGAGGTGTCTTCTTCATCTAGACACACACACACACAAAAAAAAAAGGCAACTAAAACCAAACAGTGATAAGCCAAATGTATTTAAATATGAAACAAGCCACTGCCTCTCTTGATGTCTTCAAATGAAGATGACTTTGAGGGAAATATTATTTGATATCATGTTTAAGTTGTGCTTTAGGAAGGTATTCTTGACTGTTTTTAAATTGGATAAGTAGGTAAAATACAGAAGCTTATTATGCACAGGAGTATTATGATGACCCACTGTTTCTTTCTGACATGAAGAATTTTTATGTATTGGATCAGATTACCTTTTCTCAACCTCTCATTACTTTATAGCTCTTCATCATCATCTTCACAGTAATTTTCTTTCTGAAATAGTCCATAAACCCTCAACTCTTGAACCAACCTCCTTGTTCCCCTCCAGGATTTCTTCCTGCAACTGTTTTCTATTCTGCAATGTTGTTATTTCTCATTTCTGAAGTCTTTTCAGTTATGCATTGAGTGTTTGCTGATTTTGCTTTTATTTTTAAGGAAAGGTGACTTGTGACACAAGGACATTTGTTAACATCACTGAGATGCTGCACCTCAGCTGCTGCAACTGATTTCTATGGAATTTTCCGCCTATTGAATCATTGCTAAATCAGTCTCTATATACTCAAAGTGTTTATATTTCAGAGATGTGTCTTGGAAAACACTTTGACTGTACTGAAAGAAACAGGAATTTTAGCATTTATTTCAAGCTGTTGAAAATTTCATCTCACATTTTCCTGACAGTTCGTCTGCTTGATTTTTTAATACTCAGAAGATACTAGAAACAACCATTCAGTTCTGCTTTCTTCTACATTCCATGCAATTACCTTGCTTTAAATCCTGAAATTTGGTTGGACATGGCATAATTCTGAAACAATATACAAATTCTAACAGCCTATTTTTTAAAAAAAGGCAGAAATGTAACTAATAATAAAAAGTAAAACTAGATTTGAACTTGTAGATGAAAACTAATTTCCTGCATTGTTTCTAGGACATATAAAATTACTCCGATAACACAGCTGAGGAGCTCATTAAATATGCATTTTGTCACGTACAAATGAACCTCTTTGTTCAGATGAGAAAGGCAACACTAAGGAAGTCGACCCTTAATTAAAGGTGAGATGCAACTTAAGTAGTTCCATCTTTTGTTAAAATGTTTGCATGCAAAGAGAGATTTCTTCATATGAATGTCTTCCTGAGAGCTTAATCAGAAAGGGTGTGTTGCCAATGATGATAATGACTGTCAATACAAAAATTGTATGGACAGATTTATGGCACCATGATGGGAATTGCCTGTTTATAATCAAATGTTTTCAATAAATGATTATTACAATGCACTCAGGTTGAAATCCTGCTGCTGTAAATGTGAAAAAGTATACAGCAGTGCAATGTGTACTGGGATGACAATCTTATAGTCTTGGTGTACTCTAGCGTTCAGGTGAGTTGTACTAACATATTTTTTGTTTGAATCATTAATATAATCCCTGTACGATACAATAAAGGTTCATGGTTTTTGCACTTTGTCATGGGTGACTTTTAGTCTTCAGCATTAAACTTTGGAAAAGAAATCTGTTCATTTGATTTCTTCTGCTCTTTCAAGACGTACTTTGTGTGTTGCACAATTTTGTACAACAATACGTTTCTACAGGAGGTTTTAACATGGGAATCTCAAAATGTTTGAAAGTTGGTACTTGAATAAACATAAAGAATTCTGGATTCTGCTTCAAAGCTTTTGAGTTTATGTTTTGAGCTGCAAATCTCAGAAAACAAGTTCTGCAATGGCACTTATTATTGTAAGATTCTAATTGTTGTCAGGCTGGAGATAGTATGAGAATTGTATTTTGGCATTTGCACATCTGACTCTGCCACAACTAAAAATCCAGAAGTGCAGAGAAATTAAAATTAATCTGTTGAATTCACATGTTTTGATACATTTTGAGTTCTCATTGGAAGCTGTGGTAGGAGAGGGAAGACCTCTTGTTTCAGTTATTTACAGTCACCCTGATGCATTTCTAATGGAGATAATTTATGAATCCTTCTCTAATGATTGATCTCCATACAGGTTCAAAAGAAGCTCCAGGATAAAGAGCACTAACTTTCAAGCAATTAAAAACTTTTTATAACTTAATCCAATAGGTCTCCAAACAATGCAATGTTAGCAGTGTGCTGCATTGAGAAGTGCAGTTATCACGCTCTTCTGAACTTAACAGAAGAGCTAAATCTTATTTGAAATAGAAGAGTTAACTGTCCTTTAAGAGCACATACATAAGGATTTTCTTCTAAGCATTGTTGCAATATCCATAACCACTCAGCCAGTGAGAAACAGACATTGCCCAAATAATTTTGAGATGGACTTTTCTAAAGGTTTGGGTGTTCATTGGATTCATTAATGTGATGCATTCCAAAATTCTGGGCAAATTTCTTCCAGAACTGCATAATTCATTACTTTTAATGAATCTATATACCTTGATGTCTCCATTAAAAATTGTCATTAAGGAAAGACACAATATCTGTGAGCCCTACACTTATAATTGTACTGAATTATTGAATGTTTCATTAATAGTTGATTTAAAAAAAAAAAAGTTTGCAAGCATTTTGAGTGAATACTGTTGAATAACATACTCCTA
>WEIV01000011.1:82835-113084 GCA_013390005.1 Calyptomena viridis
TTTTTATAACTTAATCCAATAGGTCTCCAAACAATGCAATGTTAGCAGTGTGCTGCATTGAGAAGTGCAGTTATCACGCTCTTCTGAACTTAACAGAAGAGCTAAATCTTATTTGAAATAGAAGAGTTAACTGTCCTTTAAGAGCACATACATAAGGATTTTCTTCTAAGCATTGTTGCAATATCCATAACCACTCAGCCAGTGAGAAACAGACATTGCCCAAATAATTTTGAGATGGACTTTTCTAAAGGTTTGGGTGTTCATTGGATTCATTAATGTGATGCATTCCAAAATTCTGGGCAAATTTCTTCCAGAACTGCATAATTCATTACTTTTAATGAATCTATATACCTTGATGTCTCCATTAAAAATTGTCATTAAGGAAAGACACAATATCTGTGAGCCCTACACTTATAATTGTACTGAATTATTGAATGTTTCATTAATAGTTGATTTAAAAAAAAAAAAGTTTGCAAGCATTTTGAGTGAATACTGTTGAATAACATACTCCTAAAAATAAATAGCTTATGAAGAATAGAAAATGGGAACACACATGCCATAGCAGCCACACTGCTTATACATTGCTGATTTGTTGACTACTCTTTGGCCAACTTTGATAACAGCAATGGAGAATTACAGTAGAAGTTTTGCTAAGGACTCAAAGACCACAGTTTGTGTCAAGAAACCTTTGCATGTTAACGAAATTTTCTTCTCTTTTTCTAATTTTTTTTTCCTAAAAATGAAAGTAAAGGAGGAGAAAAAAAAGCCTGCCTTTCTTAAAATCTTGTTTTCCTCTAAAAGATTATTTCCTGTGCTTCGGGAAGTTGGCAGGCAGCAAACCACTTCTAAACCAAGCTGCAAGCCGATACTGTCAAAAAGAAGAGTTTATTGGTACCAGACATTTGTAAATAAGTAATTGACACTCATGCTATAACAATAAGCAATTCCAAAAAAACCCAGGGAGCTGCCAGAATAAACAAATTTGCAATGAGCTCTATCCAATGCTATATATGGATCAGGGTCAGTCTCCTCAGTGGTGGTCAAAATAACAGCTCTGGGACCAGCTGTAGTTCTGTAACACAGCAGTTGTCTCCTGCTTTTGCCTCTTCCTTCTTACTGCACAGTCTTCTAGTGGGATCCCTAGGCACAGGCAGACTGTGAGCTATAGCAATGTTGTCCAAATAATATACCTGAGGATTGGTGACAAACCCAAAGCCTCTGGAATTACTGGGATTTGGATACACAGAGAACCAAGGTGAGAGGCATGCTGCTTCCAGGGAACATAGGGTCAACACTTTGGTTTTTGAGGAACCAGAATCACTCGAACAGGCCTCCCCTCTTTGTGTCATTACTGTGGGGTTGTGGCTCAGGAACAAACAGAATGCATTTGTCCTTCCTCTGCTCTTGATAATTGAGTGGGAGACAATTAAGGTTCATGGTTTTTGCAATAGCATCTAATTATATTTTAAGGTACCTTTCTCCCTGTACCCAACATTTCAAGCTTTGGACTGGCTCCCACCCTTGCCAACTCCATCCAGTTCTTGCCTCCTGCTGCCTTAAGCAAGTGTGTATAAAGCTGGCAGAGCAGTAAGAAGGGGCTGCAGCAGACTTTGCTGCATTTCAGTAACTGATAGCAGTCATGTAAAGCTGAAGTGGAAACAAAAGGTAAGAACAGATATGGGGTCTGTGTTGTACTGTAAGCACTCTTTGGTAGTGGTGAGCATGCAGAAAACTGTATTAGCTAATAGGGCATTCGAGCTGAAAGTTTCTGTTCATCTCTGTGAAACATTAGGATGTAAACAGGAGAACACAGACCTTGAGAGTAACTCTGTTCCTTCACTCCTGTCTAAGGCAGCAAAAGAAAGATGACATACCTCGGACTGGTGAGCTAGGTAAGAAACCATAACTTTATTATTAGTGTGATTTATAAACAAAACTAATGATGCATTTGTGTGCCTAGTGCAAGAAAAATCCAAAACAAGTGCATTCCCTCTGTCAGGGACTGCACGTAAGGTTGCTTGGGTGAGGGGGAAAGATTTTGGGTTTTCTACCCCACTGGATACAGTTATTTTCAGGACATGAGACTGACAATCCAAAGAACTAGGTTTCTTTATTTTTTGTAAACATGGTCTTGATATTACCTGTCTTAGCAATTAAGTTACTGAAATTTAGAGGATAGATCTCAGGACTCCTAAAAGCCTTAGCTAAGTCTCTGTTACATGAGTTTCTGCTGGCTTTGACCTTCAGGATATAGTTTTTAAATGTCTTTCCTAGAAGGAAAGGAAACTGGAAGGGATGAAAAACCCCAAATTTTCTTTGATAGCATTTACTTGTCCTATTGGGAGTGATGATGTAGAGCTCTGAAGCGAAAGCAGAAAGGATTGGTGACAAAGAGCAGTTTAAGAATGTCTCAGGCCCTGCCCAAGATGAGGGCTTTTTTTGCTTTTGTTGAGACAATGAGTAGGAAAGTCAGAATATGTAGAAAATGGCTTGAATTCTGGTGAATTATGGTTTAGGTGTCAGATGCTGTGAGATGTCAGATGTTAAGTGTTGTTATAGAAGTAAGCAGATAAACTTATTTTAATTGTTTTCATTAAAAAAAATGTTTTAAATCATAAATACTCTAGGTCACAAACAACATGAGACAAAGCAAATAGTACAGTAACATACCCATTTTATACTGTAAATCAAATATATGTTGTTATAGAGTAGAAATCTATTATTTTTAGGAAAGTTAATAAGTATTTCCAAAGAGATGTTGCATTGCTGAGGCTATTCTAGGCTAATAGGAAAAGTATTTTAATTGTTCAGCAATAACATCTTCCATACTTGTGTCATAACAGCAGATTTCTGAAATGTTACTGAACCAAAGTAATTCTTAATTCCTGTGATGAGTGACATAGTGAGTGAGAGCAATTATCTCCAAATTTAGCTGTTCTTTTATTCTCAAACTGATGTATATTTCCACAAAACATTAACTGAATGGCTTCTAAACAATCAGGCTTCAGTCTTACAAAACTGCTTGCATGTTACTCAGTTCAGCTATGTGGCTCAGTATTTGTGGTATGCAAAGAACTGCCTATGCCCATTGGTTTTGTTCCCAGATTAAATATCTGAGGTCTTTGGCATTCTCTGTTGAAGTCAGTGGCCTCTGAAAATGCTCACATCTTCATTATGTTGGTGTTAAAAGTGTTAGAATTTTCAAAGGCCTACCCACCAAACAGCCTGTAACTAAACCTTTTCATTTTATGCAAACACTAGTACAACTTGGAGACCATTCCATCCTCCAAATGGACATGTGTTTGAGCAAAGGGTTACCAGAAACAAGTAACAAGGGTATCAAGACCATTGCTCAATAACCACAGCCATTATTTTGCAATATTTATTGCTCTCTGCAGGAGATTTCCTGGGATCAAAACTTGGCTGATTCACAACAGTATTTTTGGTTGTGTCACATGGATTTTTTCGTGTTATTAGAGCTGAATGCTGTAATTTGCCATTTCAGAATTACTAGTTATAAATTTTGCAGCAGTGCATTTGCAAATGCAGCAGTGCATGAGCATTTGCATAGCAAAATGCTGTGTAATTTGAATGTCACTTTTATCCATCGTGAGTCCTTCTGGTATGTATCAATATCCAGGAGATGTGTCTGGATACTTTTCCCATTTAACCTAGTTGATTTTACCCTATGCAACCAGGTGCATTATTTTCAAAATGTATTCTTGAGTGTTTAGATGTAAACCGACACAAGAGAGGCATATAAATAGTTGTCACTTAAACCAGTTTTGTAGAAATGATCCACAGAGATTTTTAAGATGATCTTCACGTGTTTTAACAAAATTCAACCTACATAGTGCTCTGAGACACAAGTACAATCAGATACTTTCACTTGTATAGCTAAAATATAGGATTATTTTTTCAACTGATCTGCATGTTTTTCCAGAAAGAACTATTCTTCTTAAGCAGCAGGTAAGAAAAAGAATATGGGTAAAATATTTCAGGAGGAATGGGAAAGAACATTTAATATATTTAATCTTATTATATATTTTTCTACATAAAAGTCAACAGGCTGCAAATATATTTTGCTACAAAGCTTTGTGTAAGAAATATCTCTATAAGAAAATACATCTCATTAAACATTTCCTGTAAATAAATTATCCCAAATAACTATGTTTTGCAAGAGCAAAATGGGGAGTAGGCCAGCGATAAGAAGAGCTAAACATTGGTGTTACCCCACTTCTGCCATGCCCCTGCTCACACTGGGTTTCATTTTCTTTTATATGTAGTGATAATGAGAGCACTAAAGTTCCTTTTCTGCGTATGGGCTGTGTCAGTGTAAATAAAACTTGCAAAACCTGTTCCTGGACTTTTTTAGTATCTTGAAATTTCTGAGCCTTATTCCTGTTCCACTTACATTGTGAAAACTCCAAAATAAGCAGAGTTGTGATGATAGATAAAACTCCAAGATAAAACTCTGACTGAGACTACTGAAAACCAGAAGCCTCTGTCTCTGACCATCCCTCTAGGTCACTGAAAACTAACCTCAGGAGGGAAAGAGGTCTGTGAAATACTCTTCTTATTCACACTCTTATGAAAGACAAGGGCAATGTAGCTGAGGTTTGTTTTCTATTTAGGAAGGCTGAGTCAAATGGTGTAGCTAAGTTTAGCTTTAAAGCATCCCACTGGTGGAAAAAAGTCTCAGGTTATGGTGACATGGTCTTCAAAGTTAAACTACATACCGATCTACCCCTGTTGTTCAGAACTGAAGAAAAGTCCCTTGTATTACAGAGCATGACAATGGGTAACATAAATGGGTAATTACAACTTAGCAGTAGGTCAGTTACAGAATCAGACTTCTTTAAAGTAATTTCAATCTCTTTACCAAAGTCTATACAAAGGAATACTTACAAATAAGTAAAACTAAAAAGATTTGAAAAGACCTGGGAGACAAGCCAAGGGACAGAGGTTGTCCTTTTTTAACCAGCACACAAACAATGTAAGGTTGGCAGCTGTTTCCACAGTCTATGTACTTCCATCATTCCTGGCAGAACACTCCAGAACAAGAGGACATCAAGTTCAGGCTGAATACATGCTGGAGGTTGGTATGCTGTGACATCACATGATGTTTAACAAGTCATTTGTCATCATACCATCTTCTTACATCCTTTTCTGCAGGAGAAGAGGTGCTTACAAGACCAAACTCCTTTTTCTTTGCTGTCTCTAAAAACAAGTATGTTATACTGCTGCAGAGTGTCATCAGCAGCCTGTTGCTACCAATAACATGTACAAATTTGAGTTTGTGGCAGTATGCTCTAAACCTTCAACAAATGTCTATGTCATCTATTATAACAGCAACAGAGAAACAACTTCATAGCTCTTCACGTTAGGCACTTCAACACTGCTATTTCTTTTGGAAATGTCTATAATGCAAGAATGCTTAGGCAAGGAAAATATATTTAGGACTAATGAGGAACTGCCTGTATATAATTCTTGATTCAGCATGCACACATATTTGCTTCATCTGTTCAACCCAATGTGTATTAGCAGTAAACTGAGGCAAATACAAGTGATTAAGTACCATACATTGAACTACATAAAGCATTTCAATTTACCCATGTATAGGAAACAAAACCCTGTTTAAATGCCTCCTCTTAGAGAAACTGTTGCTCTCTTGAAATTTTGAGATGCCAAGTTTTTACCTCCTTCATAAGGGCCCACAAAACGTAGCACTCTCGTCCTGCAGGAGTGCTTTCTCTGCTGAAGTGTCAGCCCTGAATTGTCATTCAGGGGCATGTGGACATTCACAGCAACTTTATTTCCATTTCTTACACCTGCAATGTGTCCACTCATGTCTTGACAGATGAGTCTTCCTGGCATGCACTGCTTCCTATAGGAGTAAAATGTATACAATTTATTTGGAAATTTCCAGCAGTGCTGGAAATTCACTGTAGCCCTAACACTGAACCCCTCAAAGGACAATACAGCAAGGTAAGTGACATTCATTTCCACTCTACTTGTTTGCACACTAGCATTTCCCACAAACTGCAGAAGTTATTTACAGAAGAAATACTACCTACTAGACAGTAGGTGAACTCCAGCTACACTTGTGTTTACCACCAGCTCAAAAAGAAATGCTTTTGGTGTGACTTCTACTCCTACTCTGTTACTGTAACCATTCCACTTTCATTTGCAGTCCTCTTTTGCCACCATACCATAATGCATTAAACACATAAAGCCACAGTCACATGATAGTATCTTCCCAATCCTCCTTCAGATTTTCTGGCACACGTGAAGTCTTGATTTAGAAGAGGAGGTCGCATCTTTCCACACTTTGCAAGACAGCCCCTTGGCACAGTCACATCGTTGGAAAATCTCCAGTCCATGGGACCCTTTCTTGCGCTGTTTGGTGCACACCTCCCCCTGATGCAACACAGGCTTGCAAATTTTGGTCCAGAAATGGCGAGCACAGCAG
The DNA here is from genome assembly GCA_013390005.1 of Calyptomena viridis. Lineage (NCBI taxonomy): Eukaryota > Metazoa > Chordata > Aves > Passeriformes > Eurylaimidae > Calyptomena > Calyptomena viridis. Next base: position 89,308 of record WEIV01000011.1, read on the forward strand.
TGTCCCTCAATACAGTCCGATGACCGTAGACAGGGATCGCCTTCATGTCCTAAAAAGAGCAACCAAACTCTTTTACTTCATGGGAAAATGGGAAAGTACAGATTCTATGCAGACTGATGCAAATGAAACTCAGAAAAACAAGAGGTGATATTTCCATCTGTGGTTGTTTGAAGGATGTAAACACAAGAGAAGATATTAACTAGGACGGTTCAATGAGACCTGCCATAAGACTTAGTATGGAGAAGTTGGGCTACAGGATTGTAACCAAAATTACAAGTGTTCAAGTACATGGCTGTTACAAGAGGAGGATGTGTGCAGTCTTGCACAACTGATAAAATGGATTATCAGTCCACATCTGATACAGAGAAGAAAGCAGATGTCGTTTCAATCACAGGAACTGTTGGTTGACATTACATCACTCTCTTAGTCATGCTGTGAATTCTCACAATGTACATTCACTCCTTGTGAAATTACTGCATATTTATGGTTTGCATTGCTGTACCTTAAGAGCAATACCATGATTCATGACAAGAAGGCCCAAAGCAATGTAGTTCAGATGTGATCTTACCTTTTATGTGTGACAGCTTGGAGCGCGGCCTCCCTAGATTGTGCCATCCCAAATCTTTGCTAGCATAATGACTGTTCTTCTTGTTGCGTGGCCCATCTAGAGCAGGGATGTGAGGTGTAAGGATGCTTTCAGTTACTGGTATGCAAATACCTGTGAGGAAAAGACGGTCACTCAAAGATTTGAATAAGAGGAAAAGCAACAGAGAGACGTACGCTGACCAGGATCATGAAAGCACTGAGTCTTGGCCTCAGTGACTCTCAGCTCTAATCACACATTCCTCTATGGTCCCTAATACTTAACTTCACCACAACTCTGTTCCACTCACTGTCAGATAGTCTTGTTGTCACTCTGGCTTTATGTTCTGAGCACCTGCAGACTTCCTCTCCAGTCTCCAGAGGAGAATATGGGAATGCAAACAGTATGGTTACAACACGCCCCAGGGAAAGTAGATCAAGGATTCATTAAGACTCCTTTTCTTCCATAAAATATGGCTTCTGTGCATCTTACAGTGAATCAAACCACACTGAATGTAGAGCCGTGATTTTAGGCAGCAGCAGCAGCATTTTTGGGTTTCCCTACCACAAAATGTGAAAAAGTCTGGTAGCACATAAGCCCGAAACACAGAAATACTATTAAAGAAAATTAGGTGGAATGGAACGAAGTAGAAAATTAAGTTTTGTTGGTTTGGAAAAAGAAGCGCCATCACCCAGGAAAAAATACTGTTGCTGGGAACACTCAGAGAAATAGATGGTATCTAACACTGCCTTTATGGAGGAAAACCAAGAAATAACTGACATACCATTGTTGCAGCGGCTCCCAGGGCAGCACATGCCATCTCTGTGGCAGCGCTTCTTCTTCCTCCGGCACAGCATGCACGCAGATGTTGCTTGATGAGGACTGTGACAGTATCGCCCAACTTCACACTCCTTATCATTAGTACAAGGATAGGCCTGGTGGGTAAAAGAAAGGTTTACAGTGAAGCACTCCTTTGAGCAAGGAATGTATGCAGCCAACAAAAAACAAAGCAAACCAAAACACAGTGCAAACAAACAAGCAAGCAAACAAAAAAAAAAGAAAACAAATTACCACCAAAATCTCCAAACTAACAAAGAAACCAATAGTTTAGGTAACAATTCACAATTCATGGGAGCTAGGAGATGCAGCTAGGGATGGTTCACTGCAGCCATAGAGCAATCTTCAAGTTCACACTATTGCTGGTCATCAGCTTAAAGAATAAGAGAGATACAACCAGGTCGCTTATGGTTTCATTTTTCCTTGCCTCAAACGTATGTTGACACAAGAGATCTCACATTTTCGTGGAATCCATCTCTGATTCACAGACAAGAGCTTAAAACTTCATGATATCTGCATCACATTGGTACAAATGTCTTTGCAACTGCACCATTCTCCGCTGGCCCACACCAGCGGAACTCCTCAGAAGTGAACAAACATCACTGGTCAGCATTTCACTTTGATAACTTTTACGTCACTTATGGTCTTAGTCTAGTCCTTAAACTTGCTACCTGCTGAACAACACTCTGTGGTGTGCAGCATGGACTACATTATAGAGCGGAAAATGCCCATATATATAATTCCCTGCAAGCAGATACATTGGTATGCAATTCTTCCATAGTCACCAAAACCATAATTAACTTACAGGAAAACTGACTTTAAAAAAATTAAAATATACATATAAATGTGAAAGCACTGATTCTGCCACAAAGAAAGAGAAAAGAAAATCTGTTCCTACAAAAGGAAAAGACATGATGCTTGAAGGAGACATAACACACTGCCACATTCCAGAATCCCTTGTGCTGACTTCCAAACAGCTACAACTGTGCGATAACTCTGAATCTAAATTGACTGCCCATTAGATTAATCATAGGTTTTTTTTCTTTCATTCCTCAAAATTATACTTGAGGAATTTGTTGAGATGAAAAAGATGACAATAAATTTTGAGCACTTTCTGGAAAATTATACTTACACTTCCTCAATTAATTTTTTTCAGTATTTTAAATAAATCAAACTATTCCTTTACTGTTTTTAAAATGATTCTTGCAATTAATTGTTCATCCTAAACAAAAAGCTCAGCTGACTAATTTTCAGTGTAGGATGATGACTTTTCTAATAATAGTATTTTAAATCAAGGTTTGATTATACTGTTTTGAGAAAAGAAAAACTTTGAGGCCATTGAGAATTTGCTTTGAAAATTGTTCTTTCAGATGGAGAAACTCTCATTTCTCTGTCTTCATGCCATTCAGTTAAGAATCACAGAAGAAACAAGAAGTTCAATAAGAAAACCAAACAAGTTTCTCTAATGTCAGTAGTGGAAGAGGAAACCATGCCATTTCCCATGCAATTTCATGAGCTGCTTTCTTTGCCAAAATCTACTTTATGGTACTGAAAGTGCTGGCTGGATATTTTCCAAGTGCTGTTGCCTCATTCCTTCTGCCCTCTGAATATGTGTGTCTGAGAATTATTCTAGGGTGCAGCTGCTCGGAGTAATCTGAAGTATGTGTAAGTTTTTCTTCCTTAAGAACAAGCATTTCTTCTTGAGTTCATCTTCAAGAGGATGAACATCAAAGAAGGCCAGATCTTGTAATCTAGGACTATCAATAAGAGAAAAATGCAAGCACTCACCTTTTTGGTACTCTTAAGGCATAAGCAGATTCTACCTATTCTAGTAAAGTGGAACTAAAGTGCTCTTCCCTCAATCTCATCACTCCTTTCCCTCATTTTTTCAGAAATAAATAAATAAAACAGACTTACAATTTATGACACAGCTTACATAAGACTTTCCTGACTTAGATGATACCTTACTAACCAAAGGATCTTACAACGCAAAAAGAGCAATTTTATATAGACTTGTACATGGATACTGAGTTCGGAAAATACTAACTCTGCTTGCTGGGGAAAATGCAAGTAAGAGACAGATGGGCTAGCTAAAACATGGAGATGAAGGCATTTTAGACCCTTGTCTGTCATCAAGACCTCAATAACCACATCTTTTTTTCAAATATGGGCATGTCGTATACACCTGCAACTTGTCAGCAAGAAGCCTATTTGCAGTTTTATTTTGGTTCCTCGAATAGCTTTTTAAAAAAAGAGTTCCCTCATTCTGAATGGTGCTAATGAATGCTTTCACATATCATATCTAGCAATTGTTTTACTTTTGGCTTTTGAGTGCCAAGTAAAAGATATTTTAAGATATGCATCTAACTGTCAACTCTAAACTCCATCTTTCAGAATGGTTAAAGTAACAAAAGACAACTTTGACATTAAAAATTGCTAAGGAAAGTGATGTAACCCAGCCTTTATTCCCAATCAAGAGCTCATTCTTAAATAAAGATGATACTTTTTAGACTAAAAAATAAGCCAAAACACTGACCTACCTAAGTCAATGACTGTAGCACATAAAAAAGAAAGTGTGTTACATGTAGCTCAGACAACAACTAGTAAATCCATTCAAAACCCCAAAAGACCGGCTGCCAGCCAGCTACATGAAAAACCCTCTTGCAAATGCCCGACACCATCAACTGTCTTGATCTTCCAAAACCACCATCCATTTGATGGCCTAGCTATCAATCACAGGGAGCTTGAAACAAAAATGCCTACTTAGCCTCATGTCTGTTTCCTACTCACTAGACATTCAGGAATAATTCCTGCTCCCAGCAAAGTAATTTCTATTGCTGCGTAGCATTCAGTATTAAAACACAAAAATAAAACAAAATAATATAGTTTGTACCTAGGTTGGCTAACAGTAGAGAAATGCACCTATAATTGTCCCACTGTTGCTGAGCCAATGTAGGTACACAATTCAGGTTTTTTTTTTTTTCTAAATACAGGATAAAGAAAACATAATTGTAAAAATGTATATGCTAACAGTTGTCTATGCGTAAGTCAAGGTTTTCAAAATCTACACAGTGCCTGGAACACAGTCTTTACTTTCAGAGAACTGTAGAGAACATTTCCTATGTACAACACAAAGACACAGATCAGTCCCAGATGGAGAGGGAAAAAGCAAGCTGTAAACTAGCTCTACTTCCCCAGCCATGATAACTAACTCTATAAGGCACATTGTCCCTTCACTTTCTTCAGCTACACGTATAATTTTCTGGTTGTAAATCTCGGTCTACTAAGCACAACTTAGATATTACGGGAAACCAGACGAAACTGAGATAAAATATGTAGTACTCCCTGAAGCTGCATTTAAACAATATTAATTTTTTTATCCCAGATCACAAGCAATCAAGTCACACGAACTGGACACAAACTAGATTTCCCTGTGATAATGAGTCACATTTTCAGAATGTGTTGTCTGATTAAGAGCATTATTTGCTGACGTTTTTTCCTCAGTCATTCCAATTACTTCTGTATCCTTGTATAAAAGATACTTTGAATGCTTGTCCAAAAATGTACAGCAAAGATGGTTTTTTTTGAAATGTTGGAGGATTCAGACTAGATATTGAAATGGGTGCTGTTAATGCTGTGCCAAGATGTCTCCTGTGTCAGTCCACCAAAACTAACCTTTGCCAGTCAGGTCACAGTAACACAGAAATATTAAACTTTTCTTTTAAGAGAGAGAACATGAATCTCCCTTCTTGAATTTATATTCAAAATTCCAAGAGTGAATGATGAGAAATAGTCAAAGAAAATTATGCAGATGATAGAAGAGAAAACTTGGGGATTTTTCTAGTTGAACAAGTCCTTCCAGGCTACTGAAGATCTTCTTTTTAACTTCAAAAACCCGGCTGTCTAGATTTTGGGATTACATGGGTAATGTCATTCCCATGATTTGAGAAGCATGCAGCAGTGAGCTTTAAGTCTGTGTTTGTCTTCTTCTTTAGATAGAGGTGAACTCACTTAGCACCTTTTCTTGGTGCAATGATGTTTTCTTGTTATTTTTGCTGGAGTCATTTGCTACCACACATATTTCATATGAATCACAGAGTTTCTCTGCAAGCTGTAGCAATATTAAGTGATAAGACTATTGTGCTAAGAAGTCAAACAGTTCGAGGCTCTGTGTCTGGCACTATAAAATGTAATGGAGAAGCACTCCAGGGGGAGAGTAAGACAGAGGTTGTAACGTGCTGAAGGGTAAGGAGGCTGAGGGCAGACATACTTTATTGAGCTTTGGGAGATAAGGTCTTGAATTTCAGCACGGCCTCCAGCACATATTTGAAGAAAATATTCCAGGCCAGTGTCTTAGTCACCAGGCTCTCATTATTAAGATGTCTCATTTGTTTTGATGCTGAAGCTGCTCCACACTGTATTAGCAAACTATGACAGTGAAAGGCAGGAAGAGACACTGGCGTTTTTACCTAGGCTGTGTCATCACTTATACAGCACAAGAAGTCCTAGACACTGCTGTCTTCAGAACTACCTTCAATACTGAGAGGAGCTGTGCCTAAATAAGTGTTTTTATGGAACGGATACCAGTAGTGACTTCCCCAGAAGCAGTTAACTTGGTGTTTTTTTAAACACATCATAAAGTCTAAGCACAGAATCCATCCTGGCAGGAGATCATGGCTACTACCACTCCCAACAGAAGAAACAGCATGGAGGTTGTTAATTACCCTTTTACTGTGGATGCTGAGCAGCACTCAGTAAGACAGCTGAAGTCTCATGTACCCGAAAAAAAATGACAGTATCACTACACTTACTGTGCTGGACAGTCCACCAGCTTTGGTCCATACAATCATCCCATGATAATACTGGGGACTGAGCTGAAGAACAGGAGAAAAGTTGTATCCAGTTGTGAAGCCAGAAAGTAAGAACTCTACAGAGCTACCAGATCAATCCCTCATCCTCTCTCACTTGGCAAAACACAGTAGTTATATTGGAAAGGTGAGACAAGTGACTCATGAAAGTGGACACATGCATTATTCCAGGAATGGTCTTGCTTCCTAGGTACCAGTAAGTTAGAAATCAAATTTAGGCTGCTACTCAGTCTTGTACCTATTATCCCTAGTTATTAATATCCTGTGCAAATGCCTGTGCCACTAGGTTATGTTATCACATACAACACAATTGTCTTTTTCTGCTGTCAAAATCTTTTATATCACATCTACATAATCTTTTATATTCACATCATACCTGCAAGACAACTTATCTCAGATGAATTGGTACTGTAACTTGGTCTATTACTCATTTGTTACTTAAGGAAAAAAGGTTGAACTTAATTATACTTTTCTAAATTTTAAAATAATTACCATAAAGGAGGTGGAAGCTGATCTCTCTACAGTCAATATGCTAGCTAGATAATCAAAATTGTCCTGAACTATAGGCAAGAGGACAGAGTTTCCAATCTCCACTTAAGAGAAGAACAGATCGTGTTTGTGCTTTAGTCTTGGGCATATTGCTTACTATTCCACAGCCATCAGGCACAATGAAGCAAACCAACTGATTCAATCATGGTGAGAGTCTCTCCTTCCCATCCTGCTTTGGACAGGACAGAACTATCTTTCTGAGCAGGGACTTGGTCCCCATAGAGCAAACATATGAAATAGCCACAGGGGTGCCATGTTTTCTTTTGCTTTTCTCTTTCTCTGAAGAATTAGTAATGCAAAATAAAAGCATGCCAATAAATTAGGAAATGCAAACATATGCTATAACCAAAGAGGCTGCTGTCAAGACTAACTACAAAGAATGCAAGTCATTGTTTGATTCCCCAGTTGGGCCTGATTCTATGTTGGGATCTCAGATTTGGTTTGGCTTTTAAGAGATCGACATTGGTGGGACAGTTGCATGCAATATGTGGCCTGTAGAGCTAAATTAATACATCACATGTGAAATTTGTCCTACTCACATGTTTAGAGACAGAAAGAAAATCCTCTCCATGAAAGTCAAAGAGAAGACCTAACATAATCTCACAGGATACAAACCTTTGCAACAATGGAAGTAAGAGCTCTTCATGCAGAACCACATGAATGTGATAAGGCCAAATGGGTGGGGTAAGAGAGGAATTCAAAGCTTTTTAATAAACAAACAAACAAAACAAACAAACTCCCAACTCTCTGTGGGCTGGTTTTCTTTCCCCCTGCAAGGCAATTAAACTACTTACTGATAACTTCTCAAGTATATCCAGACAAATCCACATCTAACTGACAAACTTCAGCCTAGCTTTCTCCTAGCTGCTTAACAAACATGTAGGTTAAGATGTGGATGAGAAATGACTGTTATTTATTACTATTTTATTATTAATCCCAAATGAGAAAAGAGTTTATCAGCAGTCATCTGGAACAATGTAGTTTTCCCACAGCATTGCTGATGTTGCTTTTTTCTATTCTTAGCTCAACATAGGCATAGATGACAGTGAGGGATCTCGCTGTGCACAACCAGAAAGCCATGGTTAATTTATCCCACAGAGGAAATCACGCTGTGCTCTCAGACAGCTCCAGACATGGATCCTGTCTCAGACTGAGAAACCAGAAACTCTCAACTCTCAGTGACTGCTGTGGCACAGACCATTCCTGAAAGCAAAACTCACAGTAGTTGCAACGAAACAGATTTACTTCTTTCAGTTGCCATAACAAGTTTAATGATTCAATTTTTCTCTTTGAACCTCCTTCTTGTAAAATAATACATCTATGACCCGCTTCCCTACCAGACCCAGAGAGAAAAGCACCTTCTTCAGCCCATAGATTAAGCACAAGTACTTTCTTCTAATTTATTTTTAACCCTTCAACTTAAAACAACACTGTTTTTACATGAGGTCTGATTCACAGAGTGCTACATCACGGATACATATATTTCAGCTTCCAAAGATCATTCCTTCAAACTGTGTGGATAATGCCCCCAGAAGCCTGCATTATTAAGCAATAAATATTCGTGTTTCAAAGTAATTCTTAATCTAGTGCTAGACCACAAGGGGAAGGACATTTCTAAAACATGCTTTAGTCTAGCTCTCATGATTTGCTAGAGCCAAAGAAAAATCAGATCTTAACAACCAGAAAACAAACCTCACTGAGTTCCTGTTCCCTCCGAACCAACAGGCTGCAGGACTTGCATGGGTCCTGTCGCAGATATTCCTCGTCCCAACAATAATGGCATGGAAAAACAACATCTAGCTAGGCAGTTGTGCAGGGAGCGGTGCTCAGGGGGAGTGCGTAGCTGCACCTGGTGGAAGGAGTCAAACACCTTCAAACAAACAGGGAAGCTGTGTTGCCCTGCTTCATGCAGCATTAGTCAGCCTGAGGGGCAACTCTTCCAGTGTGATGAAAAGAACCCTTCAGATTTTTCCTGAATTAAATCTCACTCACACTGTGGCCCGTTGTGATCTCCCAGCCCATGTGATGGATTTCAACCAATATTTTATGTCTGGAGCAGAACCTCTTATTCAACAGCTTACAATTTTATGCCTTTTCTTACAGAACTACCTATATTTTGTGTCCTACTGGGAGGAGGTAGTATCTGTTTAAAGCTGGCCTTTGCTTTTGAAGGACATATGGAGGAAGGTAATATGAAAGACTGCAAGTTGATCAAATAAATTCCCTGGTAGATACTATTATTTCAATTAAATTTGCCTTAATTTAGTGCATTTTATATTTGATATGAAAGTGTAAACTCAAAGTTTCATGCACTTAAAATAATTCACCTTATGAGTTTATTCAAATTAATTCACCTTCAAGTCCTCATCTACATAAAACCTGAAACGAGTTATATTTCCAAATAATTTAAAGGCCAGCACACTATGTCCAAAATATGCATAAATATATGTTGTTTATATCACAGAACATCAAACTGTCTCCAGAACACAGCACATACATTGTTGTCCCCCAGCCAGCACAGTTATGAGTCTTTCTAATTCTATCCCGTCCTCAAGACATAGAGATCAAACCTTTAGATCCATATTGGCATCCCTCTGCTGAAACCTGCCACCTCAAAGGAAGCATATTATGTTTCCTGCCCCATGCACAGTGTATACACACAGCTGCTCAGGTTTTACCTCCCTACCTCATGTCATGACCATGAGATGACATATTAGTGTTTTCTTGTCACATTTGGAGAGACCATGAGCCACCTACACTGCTTGATTTTGAAGCAGCTTCCTGTTCCATAGAATTGGTACCTTATAGAAGATGTGATTAAAGAAGGTACAAAAATTTTGGAAACAGTCAGTTTGACACCAAATTTTGTGGACTATGTCTAATGTGTATGATTCATATTGTCTGGTGAGCTACTAGCAGCAGCATTACAACAGAGCATCAAAACAATGTTAAGTAATCTTTGAAGTCAGCAATGCAGTACTAACGTGACAGGAAGCCCCTAGGTCTTGATTTTACATAATTTTTAAGTGCATCACCAAAGGCTGCTCAAAGAATAAAGATTTGTTAACAAGCATTTTGTTCTATGTCCAGCCTTTTCAGCAGACTGTTCTTGCCCTTTTATCTCTCCCTTTTCCCCACCCCTTTTCTGATAGTTTTGCTTTTTAGTTTTGTCTCTAATTGGCTATTTATCATCTGTTCAAGAGTGAGATTCTTCTGGCTTTTTGATCAACATGTTTACGGCAATGGATAAACAGTGGGTTGCCAAAAACAGTTTTCTTTTTGCATCTATTAACTCTAAAAGGATGGAGTTTTTTATTAATCTAAGAATGCTATCCAGATGAAAACAGCTAGTAGACCTTATGGCTCCTAAAGTACCAAGCATTAAAACAGCAGTAGATACTCAGATATTGTGGTTGGGTGTAGAATAACACTGCTGGGAACTGGCAGCAAGTTATTGTTTAACACCTGGGCCTGAACATCCCCAAATCAAGACCAATTCAAGATGGAGCTTTTATTGAGAGATATCTCTGCAAGCATGTATTCACAGACAGAAAAAGGCGATAACAGCATTACCTTCTCTAGTATACCTACTAAACAAGTAAACTGCCTTTGCTTTCAAATGCTCTTAAAATCTAGAAAAACGAGGGAGAAACCTGTCTTACTGAAAAACTCTAAGTACGGCAAAAACTGTCCCTCAGCTGACACAGTGCATGGAGAGAGAATGCTCTCAGGTCATAAACATTTGTGCAGCATCTGCAATCCTCACTCTGGAAATGAGAGGTATTCCTTACAGAACACACTTTGCATTGCAGAATACAAAGCATTTAAGACACCATTTTTCAAAATGCAGTTTCTCTGGTTTTCATATTTAAAAGGACAGCCCTGAAAACAAGGGTTTGTGTCAGTCAGAGAGACAGCCAGATCCCGTATATCTGAGAAGGACGAACTGCAGTCTGCACCTCAGCAGACCGCTGACTCCAATCTAACATTGCTGCCAAATGTCAGTATTATCTCCTTCACTGATGGTCCTTTAGGTGAGAACACCTGGCTCACAAGCCTCTTTGAATCCCCAGTTCTTTCTCTATGTTTCAGAAACCACCATTGTCATCCGATATGCCAAACATCTTCTCTCTTTTCCTGATCTACATGAGCTTCTCTGCAAAGTGATGGCTATGACTGCTCCACTGCAAGGGGAACTGAGAGGACCCAAGTCCTTTGAACTCCAAAGCACCTATGGAGAATTGAAATCAGACATCAAAAATCAGTCAGTCCAGCTTTAATATCAGAACAAACAAACAACTTTGGGGCACCCACTCTCCAGTCTCATGCATACAGAGGATTCAGAGACGTGGCCACAGAAGTCCATGAGTTTTAAGGAAAAAGAAAAAAAGAAAGAAAGAGGTTAATAGTTCTTCAGTTTTTACAATTGGTCTGCACAAGTGAGACTGAGAAATAGGACGAGTCAATAATGCAACTTGAGGCTTTCCTTTTCATAGCAACAGGAAGAATTACAATATGAGAGTGCAGCTCCTCATCCTGACTCATTCTAGTTATACCTGTATGAGGAGCCAGCAGTGCTTATGCAATGGGCCTACCTGCAAAAACACAGCTGTCCTGCAAAGGTGCTTGGGCACAGCCCCCTGAGGGCACAGGCAACTGCTCAGCTGACTCCTCAGTAAGAGTAAAATGAAAACTTGTACTACTAGGCTATTAAGGCAAATTATCACAGTTTACTCAAAGAAGGCCAAAGATGACAGAAAGGGAAAGGACCCCTAACAGCTTCCTTAAAAATGTCATTGTACTCTTATTATATGATTAAGTCAGAGTTGCCTACCAAACTTCAGCTTGTGATAAATAACATAACAATCAAGGTTTCAACACTATTTACCCTTTTTTCCCTTTTCTTTTAAAATGCTCCTGGTTAATTTTGCACAAACAAGAAAACAGGAAAAGCACAGCCAGGCAAGAATGACTTGTGAGTAAAACCAGATGAACACTAACATATTTACATAGTGTAATGACTTCACTATTAATTCAAACAAACCCAGACCCCAATTCTCAGAAGAGAGAGCTGAGCACATGCAGTCCAGGAGGCAAGAACAGGGTGGCTTCAGACTACATTTATGTCTGCAGCCCCTGAGTTAGTAGAGACTGCTCTCAGTTTCAGTCTGAAATAGTCACTGAGGGACCATCTTTCATTCCAGACGTTGTACTGCAACTACGCCCTCTTTTCAATCTTGTGGGCCCCTTTCCATTTAAAAGCAAGACTTCCTTCAGTGCTAGGGACACAGAAGAGACAGGACAGTAGAATTTCAGAAAATATCTAATTTGTAGAAAAAAGAATGTAATGTCATAGAAACTAAAGAAATATTCCAGGCTTATTATATAGATGGTAATTTCTTGATAAAGGTATCAAAAAACCCCCAAAGAACTTCAAAGAAAGAGGAATAATCTTATGCAATTTCTGAATTAAGCCAAAACAGACATTGTCCTATTCTGGTCGTTGTTGGCATGCACTTACCTAGAATTCTGACATTTAACTGCAAATTTGTTCTCCACCCTTGAAATAAGATGTTCTGCAGCTGACATTTGTATTTATCCTATTCCCTGCTACGTTTTACCCAATTTTCTAAACTTATGCATCCAAGCACTCTCTTCTCGTCTTAAAATAATATTCTGTATGTGGAGTTATGGAACCTCTTCTTTATTCCTAGATGTCTTGGATGTTGGTCAACAAAAAGTCATTAAAAAGTTTAATCCTCTATGTTTGGCACTACATCAAACTGAGAGCAATTTCTTTGTAAGAGCCTTAGGAATAAATATCCATTAAAGGGTTTTTTTTTCCTTATACTCGTCACCCACACTTTATAGTGGGTGGACCTTTCGTCTATCCCATTACTATATTTCCACTTCTAAAGCTAAGCCAGATGCAGCAACTTGATACTACTTTTTAGTTCATGCAACTTCATTGTAATGAAAACTTCCGTGTATATCTGATACTTGTTAGGAAAGGCAAAGAAACAGGAACCATGGTAATATTGCACCACCTTCTTGACAACTTTTATTCTGCATGAGTTGAATTCTCCAGGGTACTGCATGCTTCGTTAGCAAGCATTTTTTCCATTTAGATGCCCCAGAGTGCAAACATAGAGTCAACCCGTATCTGAACTCTTCTTATTGGTATTACTTGTGCTATAACCTTGCCCAAAGGCAGTGTCTAGGTGATATGCTCTCTTAAAATTCTACATAATCAGTTCCTTAACTGCTAGATAGCCTACATAAGCAAGACCAACACAGACAAAAAGATTTTAAGGGTTTTATGTCATTCGTTTTACCTGTCTTTTTTCTTTAAGCACATGGACCCAAGGTAGTGGAGTTCAAATGGCTTGGCTACAACAAGGTCACCATAAGAAGCACACAGTAATTTTCTTCAGTGCTCATCCATTTCGCTGTATGTTTCTTTCTTTTTTTCTGAGTTTGTAACCTTCCTTTCAGATGTGCTAAATATAAGTGACTGTGTCTACAACAATTATCTTCTCTATACAGAGATACAAACACAAATCAAGGTGGCTGCATTTACCAGACAAGTAGGAAAAAAATGTAATCCTCCTTTAGAGTAGTACTCATGAAAGCACATTTTACATAAATAACTTGATTTCCAAAAGCACATTTTACAGATGAACTTACTTAGTCTATTAAACTACTGTCAAAAATTTCTTAGAGCATTGGTATCTGCAGAGCTCTTGTTAATGTTCTTGCTGAAACCAACCATTGCCCATGGCTATGTGATTATGGCAAAGCAAGATTTCCTTCCTTAGATTTTTGACAAAAAAACCCAGAAGATGCAATGGAGATGCAATTTATTGTTTTCCCTATACTTCACATGACACTCCAGGGAAAAAAAAAAAAAACAACAAAAAAACCCAAACAAAAACCCAAAATGAAAAAAAATTAATAAAAGGAAGTTTGAATTACACAGATAAAAATATTTACAATTGGGCAGCTCAACTAGCAGCGGTGGAGTTATTCAAATGCTTAATGTTATTATATGTTTATGCTACTGATAACATAAGCACATTTGTAATAGTTTACTGTACACAAAGCATTATTCACCTCTTAGGCAACAGATTACTTTTCTAGTTACATGGCAAGTAGGCAGAAAAGCAGACTAGACTGGCATGAACTGAAAGTACTTCATCCCAGAAATGTAATGAAATAACACTAGATGGTTTTTCCTAGTCATGAGAAGGGTATTTCCCAAGTCCATCAATTCCCTTTCAGTTTGCTGCCCTTCTAATTCTCTAGGAGACAGGGCTGCTCAGAAAACTTTGTAGTCAAAACAGAGAGACAGCACATTTCCCTGGCAAGGTGTTATTTGTGCCTTCTCTTCAGCACTGTGCTCTAATGAGCACTTGGACTTGAAGATTTCTCTCCACCTGCACTAAACCAACAGTTATGTCAGTGGTGGTTACACACCCGCTCTGCTGAAAGAGCTGCAAAACACACCAGACAGCTCTGCATATTCAAGTGTCTAAATTCACTTGAGTGTTTGCATGTTTTGTGAAAACACACAGGGGAAAAAAAAAGCCAAACAACTAAACAAACAAAAAAACCCAGAAAACAAGCCCTTTCCAATAGACCACTCGTGAGGTCTCAAAACAGGCACAATTTCCACTGTCTTCAGAAGTTTCTTCTAAGTAGGAAAATCAGTCCATAAAATAACTGTTTAAACGTTTGAGGTTTTCCTCAATTTGATTCATTTTCCTTGAAACCAGTTCAAAGGTTCATATGAGATAAGAGCAAACTTGCCTACTTGCCTGCTAAAAGGAGCTCTCTAAATGGAGGCACTGGGGTACAGCCTTGCTACTACTTCCTGAGAGTCATGCAAAATGATCACCAGAATACAGTGGAGAGGCTAAACATCAGTTTTTGCCACAATTTCCTAAGCCAGTCTCTTGCTAGCCTTCCTATGTGCACAGGGAGGGAAGAGAGGAGAGAGCACAAGACTTCCATAGTCTTCTGTTGCTACAACAACTTTGCATTCTCTCCCCTATCCGGTGTAAAACTGTCCCTCCTTTGAATGCTGAAATGCCATTTTCATTGATATTCATTTTCCCTGGTATCAGTGGCACAGAGGCTATCAGCCTCTACTGCAGCCTGCTTTACAGATGTTAGTGCTCCATATGCTGAGTGTGGAGGCAAAGCCTAAAGGAAGGAGGAATGACTCCTTTCACTCTCAATACCTGCAGGGGAAGGAATAGCTGCTCCAGAATCACAGTTCCCACTGTAGAAACTGCTGCTCTAAACACTTTCATAAAGCCCTCTTGAAAGCCTGGACTCTCTGAGGCCATGACAGAATTATGCTCTTACAAATTAATTCACTTTGGACATGCACAGCAAACGCCGGTTTTATTCCTGAAAACCCATAATTGGTGAACTGTTCTCATTTTAATCAACAGACCCTCATTTAAACATGACACTTTGGGACTTGGCCCAAAGACAAGACAGTGCTCTACCTTAAAGGGTTAATAATGAGGAGATGATAGATAGATAGATAGATAGATAGATAGATAGATAGATAGATAGATAGATAGATAGATACTGCAGAGAGGTAAGATTTGTCACATAGGAAAACCATACATTTACATCAGTATAATTAAAATGATCAGTCAAAATTCTTGGTTTGAGAGTGTCAGGCTGTCTTGAGCTGCAACAATAGGGTATATGAATTATTTAATACTTAGGTAAAGTTCTAGATAGCACATAGTGTACTTACAAAGATTTCGTCTAATATATTTATCCAGGTTACTCAATAGAAGAGATTTTTTTTCTTAAACTAGTGCAATCATGCTGAAGGCTACAGGCTGACTGTGTGAAAGAGCATGAGCATGGATAATGACAAGTCCATTAGTAAATTATGTCACACAAGTGTATTGTCCATCCATTAGGCCTATGCCTAATATTTATTGAACATGAAATACAACTATATTGCTATCTTGACATTCTTATAGCATGTTTTGAGAGAATGTAATCATTCTGCTACAAAACATCGCTTTCCAAATCTTTTCTTATTTTTCTTCATCTTGGATTAACAAGACCTACATGCTTGTTCATGAGACCTGGAAAAATAAAGGAAGAAACACATGCTAGTGCAGTTGTCCATTTTTCTTTAAATAGAAGACAAAGTTGGTCTACACACACTCCCTTACAATCAGTGACCTATTTTGCTCCTGTACTTTTAAGTTCTCATTATAAAACTCATTATAAACCAGTGAAGGGAGATCAAAGGCACTGACAAATATCAGTATTAGCAGCAGTGCAATAATCTGTCACACCACTTAAACCCAGCTGTTTGTAGAGTGATGGCCAGCAGGGACTGCATGCTACGAGCAAAACAGAAATGCCTGGATAGTCCCCAGCACCTCTTCCAGCTATTTATAAAAAACTTTGCTGACCTTCTTTCCTTGTTTCTTTTCAGTGTCAGTTGCTTTATACTCATGGCTAAGCCACATTGTTTGCAATACACCAAAAATCCAAGTTAATGATCTTAGAGTCTTCAAGTCAAAGTACATCTGGTTTGGAAATAAGAGCCTGTCTTAGGCCCATCTTTTATGTAAATACACACACATCTAAATGGAAAAACACCCTGTGTGTTACATAGTTGCTGAGGAACGTGTGCTAGTACCCTTATCATTCCTATCAATTGTAACTCAAGAAAGACCTTAGAAAAGTTCAAAAGAAAAGAAGCAAACTGCTGTTTAAATGAGACTCCATTAGGAAGAACTCTGTTCATGACTCTCTCAGATCATTGTTTTTACTAGCAAGCTACATGAATAACAGGAAAGCTATTTGTACAGCGCTCATCAGGTTGGGTGCAGGCTCCTGCCCTGCCAGGGAGCTCCTTTAGATGTTAAATCCAGCACTGCTGTTATCTGCTCTGTGAGACAGAAACCTGATGGAAATGAATGGAAATTTCATGTCTGGCCACAAAGGGGCTTTCCCAGCCAAAATCAGAATGAAGATTTAAAGTTATTTGGTAAATCAAAAGGCTAAAAAGCCATGATCTTGTAATCACAGTGATCCCATGGCTTCACAATGGATTTACTCATTACAGGCTTAGAACATGAGTAAAGATTTCAGGAGCACGTCAAAAATACATGACAGCATAAAAATACTGAAATGTAAATTTTGTGTTAATTGGAAGCATTCACTTCCAGTTACTTTAGAGCAACTTGGACAAACTTTTGAACAGAGGCACAGAAATGGTCTGGTTTGTTCACAGAAAAGCTAAGACCATATCTGTCAATTTTTTTGAAGCACCACATCCAGGTACTGAGTAATGTCTGACAATGTCCTCAAAAATCCATTTTGTACATATGAAATGAAACTTCAAAGCTTAAATACTCTGCTTTCGCAGACAAACCAAGTCTGCAAATATATGTCATTAGACCATTACTGCATCAGAAAAAGCAGCTGTAGAGTATTCCATAAATCCACTTCCTGGTAGCAAAACCTGTTCCAGCTTCAGAGTTAAGACTCTAGTTCAATACTACAGAACAAACATATCTGAGAGAATATACCAGATTACTTTTTGATCCTAAACCTTTCTCCATTGGTAATTATGGCTGAGAAAACGCTTACATTTAGGCTGCTCCATAAAGCCAGCAAATCTAGTCCTGAAATGTGTCCTTCACACGTTGCCCCATTGATTCTGCTGGGATTACTGATTGAAGGTTTTGACCTAAAAGAACTGTAACAGGAGCTTTGTATTTTGAGTATCAGGCTGCTTGTGGTGAAATAGAAAACACCTGCAGGTTTGTAGTCAAGCCCTAGCTCAGGAGGGTGCTGGAGCTCTACCACCTACTGTCAGATCTAACTTCAGTGCAGTGTTGCTGCTCCACAGGTCCCTGCTGGATGCCTTCCCATGGATCACACAGGAAATCTGGACTACAAACTTTTTATTTCTCCATATATGGGGCTAAAATGACTGGTAACATTTTACCATTGATAGGAGGAGTTAAACCTATCCTTATTCCACACCAAGGTGTCTGCCACCAAGGGAGTTCTGGAGCTGACCCACAGCAGGATGCCACGACACAAAGCTAAAGGAGGGGGCTTGCACTGACAGGTGGCAACTCCCAAGCAAAAACACAGCAAAGAAACACTGCTAATAACACACCATCTCCGCAGAAGTGCAAAGCAATAGGTAAAGTACTGTCACCCTTCATGTGCTGGCATTCAATTAACTGCTGGATTTTGTTTTCAAAATTCAGGAACCAACATGCCTCAGAAAACATACTTTATCTCAAAAACCTCACCAGTTTTTACTGAAGAGTTTGCAAGAAACATGACTACTGAAATGCTACCAGCAGTCTGACATTGATTGTAGGAGAAGGACCAACAAGCATTACAAGCAGGAAAAACCTTCTTCTTCAAAAAAAAAATTACACTTTTTAAGAATAGTTTTGGGAATAAGACAATAGCAAAAGGAAAAACAGCAACAAGAAGTGCTAAGAAGCAGATATATAGGTACAATTTAGAGACTGTCTGCATCCCAAACCAAGACTGGTGAGCACCACAAGCCAGCCAGGCTACCACAGGTTCTATATGAATGATAACATGTTCAGGATTCCAAGGGAGAGAGACATACATATGCTTTAATGCATGAAAAATGTACCACCTATAAGAAAAGCATTGATGAGTTCATTTCAAAAATTCCTTCACTTACCTAGATATATATATCACATGAATATATAGGAGGGATACAACATGAGACCATGGTGGTGTAAGGCAAATGATAGCAGAATGTAACAACAATTATTTAATTTGCCAGTATCATCATAACCATATTACAGCTGCTTACAATTTTTTATACTGAGAGGCAGCAGAGAAGCCTTGGTTAGAGTAAAGACCCACGTTGTTCTAAGAAAAGTATAAATAGGAATCCAGTGCAAATGCCAGAAAGGTTCAAATTTAGCTCTGTAGTGGATTTACAAAAGGCTGAATGAGGTCTGAAGTCTTTTAGGATATGTCAACAAATCAAATTGAAAACACAGCTATTCCTACAAGCAATCTGTACGTCCTTACATATTGCATATTCTTACCTGCCGCGTAAGAATTTGGTTTAGTTAACCTAGTTAGGAAACTCTTAATTTAAGTTTTATTTGCTTCTCCCTTTTGAAAACGGCTTACTATTTTCCTTTTTTTCTTTTATGGGCCACCAAATTACATGTGACCAAATGTACCTATTTAGTGAAAATGGGTTCCATTAGTATGTAATCTTATACTTGCATTGTTTTCTTCTGAAGGAAAATAATGGAGAACAGGTGGTGATGCTTAGCATCAGGCTCCTGTTTCTAGAATTACAATCTACTGGGAGCCACCAGCAATCTCTGAAAGTTGTCATAAGTGCTCGGAACTAGTATGATCCAGAGCATACTCAATACATTAAAGCTTCTTTTTGAAAATTTAAGTAGGTGTGACAGGAGAAAACTGGCTGAATGGTGCAGGGATTCTAACATGTCCCTGCAAAGGGTCATGATTTCCTTCTGCATCCCACAATAAATAACTCAAGCTGGCCTCCATTTCCACAGCAGAAATTAGACATTTAAAAAATTCGAATAGGTACCATATGCACATAAAACAAGCCTGTCTGTTTTAACGTTCAAATGCAGGCTGATTCACCCTGTTGGAAACTATGGGATTTAAATTCTCCTAGAAGAACTTTAAGCAGCTGTTCCTTTACACTTATTTATTCTTTTCTCCATGCCACAAAAACAGCGGTGCCACTAAATATCTCCTTGATGTAGTTTGAAAACTTGCTGATGTCACACAACATAAATAGTTTTACACAGTAAGTCACAAAACCACATGTCAAATGGGTATTTCTTTATTTTAGCAATCCCATCCTTACCTTACCAAGGAGGAAGTGGTATGTTTGCCAATGAGTTCTCACGATAAACACAAGACAGAAACACCAGCTGACAGATGTATACAAGCAAGCATTAAAACCTTGTTTCAAAAACTAGGATATGTTTTTAAAAGTAGGACAAAGACTACACATATTGTTAAGGCAGTTTCAAATAACATATGATTTTACAAAAACAGACATGGAAGGCTGCCTGGCATCCCTAACTACTGCTATATGTGAGATATGCCAAGGTACACACTTATAGGAGGAAATAATTGATGCAGGTTTGTTTTGTGCCATTATATTTTGTGAATGATAGGAATTAGAAATTAAAAAAATATAAAGTTATTTGCAGGGTCAGATTTTCTGTTAGTGGAAATTGGCAATTTCCCACCAATTTCCACAGGAATATGTCAAGTAGTACCAAACAGACTGTACTTAACAATTCGGATTTCTTGCACAGCTATAGATCAATATTACAATTATTATTACTGTGGTTATTTCTTTTGGGAGGCCTTAGTCAAAGCTGTCCCTGTAAGTTGAAATTAGTTTATGCTAGGTTATCTTCAACAGGTTCTGGGACAGAGTTATATATCTTAGCCATCTTCAGTCTCACCAATGTTAGTTCTCCCCTAAAATAGAAGGCAGTGTGGTGAGCTGCAATTCTATAGGGATCATATTCTGCTTCAACAATGCTCTGGATATTCTTTTATTGCTTCTGGTTTTCATCAAAGTCTTAATGCAGCGAGAATACCTTGTTCTCCAAGTCCCATGTAAGTGTCTCTCCACTTGAAGTCCTGTGGCTGTGACAGAAAAAGATTAAAAAGTGCCCATTGCTTTGAAGATACTACAGAAGGAACACCACCTTACAAAAGCACGAAAAGCTCAGCCCAAAAAACTGGGAGAGACAGTGTTAAGGGAAAAAGGATGTCAAATACTATTTTTTTTCTTGGTGTTGTGTTAAAATCTTGTGTTAAAAGCTTTTCTCTTGAAATTTTGTTTTCTGAAATGAAAAACACAACTATTGCCACAGTTTTGGGGGTTTTTTGGTTTTACTGTTGTTTTTAACAGAAGAAATATTAGCTTTGCACTAGAAAAGCTCCATGTGATAGCAAGTTGCTGAAGTAAGGTATTATGTTAAATCGTGCCATCAGATCCATCTAAAATCACCTGTTTTCTGAATTTCCTTAATACAGGAAATATTTCCACTCATTTATCACTCTTATTAACCTGAATCCAGCTAAGTAACTGAAATCCCCACTACCATGTGCACTAACAGCAAAATTCTTGACCAAAAGACAATCACAAAATTATTATTATTGGTGATGAGTGAATCAGAAAAAGTGTATAGCTTAATCCCAGGAAAGGTTTAATCTACAAAAGACAGAATAATTCTCACCTTTTTTGTGAACTGACTATATTTAAACTTTGGAAAAGTGCCATTACTTAAGAAACCTGTTTTAGAATAATGTTACTTTGATTCCAAACTTCAAACTTATCTTCAAAAACTACTTAGAGAAAGAAATTTGCTATACTCTGAGCAGTGAATAAGACTGAATAATGAAATCTAAAATCAGAATAATTTAGTTTTCAAGAGACCTAATTTTCTGAAGTGGTTTTTTTTCCTAACAAGAACTGAAGGTTTTGTTTCTTTATCAAAACTTCTTGAACAAGTTTTATAATGTTTTCCCTTTTCCTGGTACTAGAGATTGCAAAAGCAGTTCTAATAACAACAAAGCATTAGCAAAAAAACCCTAGAAAATAAATTATAATCTTCCTGCTTAATCCACATACCATAAATGGTCTTAGCATATATATATACATATATGTACAGATATATGTCAGATATAATGTAAAGAATTTTATCAAATAAGGTTATGCTATTCCAGTAGAAAAACTAGAGGCATTTTCCTTACTATACCATCCCTAAAACTATATCCTTGTCTAAAATTCTGAGAGTATTTTAAAGGTAGAAACACTTCAGTTACCTCCTTAAAATTTTTTTCCACAGTCTCACTGAATACTTGCTAAATCCATGTAAGCACAAACTCACTTTAGCCTGGAGAACAAAGATACTGGATTTATCTCTTAGAAATACCACAAACTTAAAAGTCTTGCTGAAATTTCCTTTCCATTCAGAGAACTTGCACAGGTGGAAAAAAAATCAGTGCAACTTAGGAAAAATGAGGTTTTTCAAGTTGCAATAGCTTACAGTAACTTTTCAGAAAAAGAACCTTGCATTTCAAACTCACATTGCTGCAGAGGCAGCAGAGTTATAACACTGCATTTTAATAGGATAACTGGCCATTAAGTCCCTACACTACTTTTTCTTCCTCTATCCTCGAAAAGATACTACCACTACTACTACCACCACCACTACTACTACTACTAAAGTTACCTCCATGGTAGAAATNAATGAAGGTTCCCAAAACAAATGCTCTTCCTAGCTACAATAAATTGTAATTTTCTTCTGCTTAGAATTTGTACAAATTGCGNTGGTAGAAATTAATTCTTTTCCTCATAAAAGGAGAACATAAAAGCAGTAATTATGAATTTAGCCAAGGAACTACAATGTTAGAACAAAAGATAAACATGGAACCAAGTGTCTGATCTTCTCTGATCAGTAGTGTGGTCAAATGACTAATTTTTGTTGCCTTCCNCATTGAACAATTAAAAATAAAAAAGCAGGTTTTTATTCCAAGAATTTTTATGTGAAAATAAAACAGTCTCAGTGAAGTATGGCAGTTTCCATTACATTTTTTTCTGTTTCCTCTTTAGCGCTAAAAGCACACCCTAAGTTCTGATGTNTTTCTTCAAGGAACAGAAAACTTAATTTTCAAAACATAGTGTTGAGAGATGAATCTGTGCTGAATTGTATCATTCTGAACTAGCTGGTAGATGGTACATATACATTAATTGTATATAATTCATGAGGGATAACGTTCATGGTACCACGATTTCGGCAGTTTGCTGACAAACAAACTGTTTAATTTTTGCCCAGAGTGCACTTTTCCATAAGCAGAACATTAGTACCTTGTGGCAGCATACTTTGCAGACAAACTGCATTGCACTGCATATGACACAATTGTTCACTCTTCTCAGTTTGTAAAATCTGGATCCAATTTTCAAATGAAAGATCACTTTGCTGAACATTTATTTTTCCTGTGGAATTACTGTTTGGTGAATAGGCTGTTTTCAGCCTTGGGGGTCATTTATTTAGATTTTTATTCTCTTCAAAATGTTGGTGGAAAATGTTTGTCTGCTGGAGGGGTAGCATATGCTTCTGATCTGAAGATTGACTGACTTTACTGCCTAAAAAGTGAGTGAGCAAGTAGAAATACAGACAGGAGATTAAATGATCGTTAAGTACCTAAATGAACTGGGAATTGCAGCCCCAGTTTCAAAAATCTGTCAGATTAATTGAGTTCCAGTCTAATTCAGAGTCCTGGANAGTAGAAAATATGCCAGGTATGCATCTTTCAAAAACAAGTATTTCCAAAGCAGGTTTAGAAAAACTACTGTTTAAAGGAATATTGATTTAAACAGTATAATTTTCAACCTGTATACTTCCTATTAAACTTCAAGACATTTAATTTCATCTGTGTTTGTCTTCTCTGAAAATACTCCCCATTGTGTAAATGTTTGAATTGGTTGTTTATGTTATCATCTTCTAAATGTTTTGAGTTTCTTAAAATATCATATCTTTGTTTCAGAAAAAAGAATTTTACATAATGGGGAAATTCAGATGGCATATGATGACAAGTTTTTGGAATCAACGCCGTGGAAGTTTAGCATAACTGATGATTGAGCCAACCAAACAATACTTGAGTGCTACTTCTTATTTCTAATTAGGTCTCACAAAAACATTTTTTAAATTATCTTTTTTCCCAAGAAAAATATCATTGCAAGATCAAAAACACCCCTCAAGACCCAAAATCTATATTGGTCTCACCAGTGCATTTCTATCAGCAACAGCAATGCTGTGGCATTAAGATGCAAGTAGCAAAAAAATATTTTTATTGCCATGTAT
>WEIV01000011.1:113129-126047 GCA_013390005.1 Calyptomena viridis
GACAGTACACAGCTGGAAGGGGTTTAGGAACTTCTCCATTCATGAGCCCATACATTATGTTTTTTACTGGATGTCTATTACCAACCCTATTTTTTTCTCTTTTTCCACGTTTGTACAGTGTTGGTCCACACAATAAAATTTTATAATTATTTAACAGCAATTCTTTGCTTTTAAATATACTGTCTTGCAAAGGCATAATACCACCATCTTGACTCAAGTTAAAATTTGATGAGGGAAAAATTTTGAGGTTTTGGTTGGTTTGTGAAAATTCTGAAATGAGAACTAACATAGACAATGGAGAAGAGCTGTGGCCCAGACTTTCTCTAGACATCTAGAGAAGTGGGCTGACTTTCAAAAGTGACTAAGCACCCAGTGCCTTCCAGCTACAAACTATAAGTATTCTTGGAAGCTCAATTTAAAAATGTCTGACTGTGTACCTGAAACTGTGAAAGGGATCTGACAGCCCCACATGAGTCTGAAGAAAACCAAAGAAACAACCAACCAACAACACGTTTGTCACCCCTGTAAACACTCCATCACCTGCCCATTAAAACAGTGTGCTCTGAGAGCCAATATGTTATATGCACAGAAACAGCACAATGAACAAATACACACCATTAGTTGTGACTTTTTTTCCCAGCAATAATGGTACAAAAACTAGAGATTTCAACAACTAGACAAGTTCAGGATAGCAAGTTCCTTTCTACATCTGCTTTAAAGAAGGGAGAAGACTGGACTCACTCACATCTACCAGAAATCATGTACTACATTAGTCATAAATGTGACAAGTCTCTTTGTATCAATCAAGTCGCAAGATGTCACATCTTGCTCTCAAGAGTAGTGGAGAAGCAACAGCTCTGCCAAATTTTTTACTGAACCTGTGTGGTTGGAATCCAGATCTGAATGCCAAGGTTGTTTTAACCATGTGTGTTAACCATGGCTTTTAACTGGTTTGGAGTCTGCAGGTGGAGGAAGAGATCAAAGGAGGGGTTTAAATTTTTATTTTTTTTAATACTATTGACATTCATTAAGTCAGAGACAGTAACCAGAGACTGCTGCTAGGGGAAAGCAGCGGAGATAACACAGTATTTTTAGACTCTGCAAACTCTCACTTTTGCCTGATGCAGAGGAGGATCTGCTGAAATCAGGGAAAGACACACACATATACACACACATGAGGAAAGACAACACACACACATGCCAGCACTTTTAACACTGAGACTTTTATTTAGGCTCCTAAAATCTCTGGCCAAATAGACTTGAAAGATAAAATATGTGATTCTTGAGTTGTTTGACTGTAATCCTGAGTTGCTCTTTGTCTTCAACCTTTCTGTATCTACTTGTAGACAGAGCCAACCAGCCCTGTACTTCCCTGACATTAGAGGAGTTTCCATCAAAACCATAACAACTGTGGGAACACTGGACTTCTCAAAAGTTTGAAGATACTCAGCCCTCTGTATAATGATAATTTATGAGGGAAGAATTTACTCATGAGCAAAAAAAAGCTTGAGGAACTAGAAAAGGAAAGCAAAAAGACCTCCCAAAGCCCCAAAACCTTCATTCTGAGTGATAAATGACTTGAAAATCTGACCCTTTTTTGAAAAGGTATTTACTTCTGCAGCTGACTAAATGGTAGCAAAAATCCTGTGCATCCTACATACTTTGTAATCTGTCCTAAGCCTCTTTGTCTATTTCTTCATTTTCCATTTCCTTTTCAATATAGTCACGTTTTCCATTTGCTGCAGCAATCTCTTTAGACTATTTAATGTTTTGACTAAAAGTCTTACTGGATAACAAAGCCTTATGGGAGTTCATGGGAATATTAACACTGATGTCCACGGGCATTGCAGAGGATACAAAAATCAGTGCCTAATGTCATAGACCCAAGAATTGAATTCAGTTAAATAGTTAAATTTTTGCCTAATATTTGTATATGCACATCCTAACTGAGGTAACACAAATGCTCACTGTGAACCAGATATGCTTAAGTTTCTTGATAAATTGAGTTAACAAGCTGGGCTATTTATGATACTGCTAAAATATAAATTGTTACTGATTTTTATGATGATAAAATGATAAAACTAAGTAAGTACATAAAAATCACCATAATGGATGAGAGCAAAGTGATCATGCCAGCATCCTGCTAGCTGAAAATACTCAAAGGAGGAAGATCATAGGCAAGCACAGAAGGATTTCTCCCAGATGCATTCTTCCAGCTTCAGTCAACAGCAGCTTCAGACACATCTGAAGTTGGAAGTTTTACCACTCTGTTTAGTTTAGATATATCTGAAGCAGGAAGTTTAGTACCTACCAGTGCAATCTCTCATCTCTGCATCTGTCTCATCTCTGTTTGAGCAGTTCCATATGGCTCCCACAGCATCATGTGGCAATGAGCTATACAACATGAAAAAGTAGTTCCTGGCTGTCTGATAGTTTCACACCATCTCCTCTTGGCTCTTCTTCTACAGCAAATACTGAGTGATTGCTCCCCACTCACCTTTTCCTGACTCTTCATTACTTTATATCTCTCTGTCCTGTTCTCCCATGGGCATCTCTCTTCCAAGCTGAGTGTTTGCATCCTATTTACTTTTTCCTGTGTTCAAACAGTTCTGTTGTTCTGATCATCTCTGCTGTCCTTCTCCATTTAATCCTGACTGTCTTTATATTTTTTAATGGTTATTCAACATCATGAAATTAGAACCAGTCTAAAAATGCCCTGTTTTGTTTTCAGTTCCTGATATTCCACTCGGCTTTTATTTTTTATATATATTTTTAGTATTTAACTTTGGTCTCTCTGCTGCTGCTTCACTGTTAAAGATAGCTAAATTGACAGGGTATCCCTGTATGTACTTACCTGCTATCACACCATGCCATGTACTTTGCTTTATACTTCTAGAAATGGAATTTTGCCCATGGGATTTATTTCTCAGATGCTCAATATACTAGCATTTACTCCAAATCTTCACAGCCCATTTAAGTTCTTATATCTGAATATATTTTGTTAGAAATTTCTGTGCCTCGATAGTCCCCCATTTTCCAGAACATTTGACAATATATTGAACAGCATCAGTCCTGAAAGATTTATGTGAAACTTTGCTTATAGCCTCCCTGCATTGTGAAACCTGGCAGTTTAGTCCTGCTTATTTTTGAACAGTCACTAGTTATTCTAACCACTTATGAAATGGGTTATCCCTTGGCAATTCAGTTTCTTTAAAGTTTTTGCACTTGAGCTATAGCTCCACTGGCACAAGTATTTGAAGAGCAGAAATGGAGTAATTTGATTTTGACCAGTCATTAGCTCGGTAAGAGCATATTGTTTTGAAACATTAACTTTAATATTGTACTTACAAATATGATTAAGGCTGATTATCGAAAGAGTGAGGCTGGGAGCAAGCGGGAAGCCTCAGCCTCACACAGGACAGAAAAGTATCAGAGATTTTTTTGTTCTGAAAAATATTCAGGGGAAACATATTGTTAAAATGAACTTCAGAAGAAGCAAATATTCATGAAATGTCTTCTAATAGTTACTCTTCCAATTAATTCCCTGCCAATAGGGTCATTTAGGACAGAAGGGGATGAAAAGTAAAAGCAGTGTTGTATTTCACTAACAAATGGTCAAAGTTTACAGGCACAAAGACTTACAGTTAAGTCAATAGCATCAGGAGCAGTCAAGATCCGGTAACACACAAAGGCACTGAATTGTGCCACCGAATTGTGTGACAGCCCATGAATTGTGTTCATGGCTGGTCTCATCTGCTCATACTATTTCAGCAGTGTGGATCACCATGGCTGAATTTCAGCCCAGTGCCACCTAAGCAGCTCTTCAAGCCCTCCAGCTGCTATCTCACAGAAACAGGTTTGCCTCTCTTTAAATTCAAATTGAAAGGGCTAAATTGCAAAAATAAAACAAGAATGCCCCCAAACCCCCAAATAAAAAAACCACACACACACACAAACTCACTCTGCCACTTGAGAACCAAATACTGACCAACAGACAGACAGAGCACTGGAGGTCAAACCAAGGAAAAACAGAAAATCAAATCCAGAAACTGAGTGTCAGTCTCTGTTTTACAATCTGTTTTTCACAGAATTGGCTAAATCTGAACTAGTGAATTCCACTTCAGCTTTTGCTCCCATCACCACTATATCCACAGTATCTGGGAAATGACTTAAACACAACTCCAAAGAACAGCATGGGACCGGTGCTTCCAAACGGCCAAAGTCAATACATTCATACCCTGTGCCAGGGTAGCTGTCCCAGCTGCACAACACATGATGTGTCAACTGCTTTACATAGGGTGGGCCAGGAAGCAGCTCATTAAAGACATGCACTAGAGCTCTGCTTGCAACATCTCTGCATCCTTGTCCAGTTTTACACCAAAAAAAGAATTATGCTGGTTTAAGAAAAGGGTTACTCTTGATGAAGATTAAAGCCCATATGGAAAGGCCAGAGTAACTGTGCCTGGTACATCAGATACAGATCCATCACTGATCCTTCATATAATTATTTCATCATTGATGGAACAGCATAAATTATTCTGATTTAACTTTTCTGTAATAATATTAATAACAAATTATTCTGATGACCAAGCTCAGACTATTTATCTTGCATAGGTGACAGAAGAGAAGAAAGGTAATTGTTCCTGAGCATGCATTGCACTCTGGGAGTCTCAGACAGTCTTCTCTGAGCTGAATTTCTCTCCTGCATGGAGAAGGCCACAATCCCACTCCCCAAATGCATGTAGAACCTAATTCCCACTGAGACTTAGGTACATAAATACACTTCACATTCATCCTATCTACAAAATGGACCCAAAACTTGAGATGGCTTTCTGTGCAGAAGTGTGTTGCACTTCTTGGATAAGAAGGGCAATGAAATGGCATAATCTGCAGAGTAAGGAGCCAAAGTGTAGCATTTATGAGCAGCATGAACTTGTGTCTGTGGCCAAATTTTTTGGTGCATCTGCTGGAAAACAGTGCTGGAGCGGAGTGAGTTACATCTTTTTTGGGGGGGGGTACTGAATTATCACCACCATTGTGGATGTTACCCCCAGAATATCTGAAAGCTGTTCCAAACAAGTTAAGATATCATCACATGCCTGTTATAGAAGATAATGTATTTCTCTCATTTTAGCCATCCTTGACCCTTCTATCCCTAATCCAAACCCTTTAGCAGTAAAATAGACTTCAGTCACACCAAACTCAAGAGTGACAACTGCACCCCAGATGTAGAACTCATACCCAACTGTAATACCTGTTCATGCAATGTATGCACAGGCTTCTACTCATCTAGAACCTTTTAAAACAGAGCTAAGACAGTGTTACCTATCCTACTCATCTGTTTGTTCCTACTGGAGGAGGATTTTGTGAGTAAGTCTCTGAGACAAGAGCCTGAAAGTGGATACCCTTTCCATTGCTGAGTGGTATCTCAGCTAACTGGGACTATCTGTGCTACATGTTTGTTCAGAAAAATGAAAGATTTTCAGAGTGCTAATCCCTGTTACACAGACAATCTGCAGCCCATTTGCTATTCACTTTTGGCTTTATTTTTTAACAGGACCTTAAAACATATTTTTTCCTTAAAATGACAACCTTTTTTTCTGCCCTCTTTGTTCATGGGGCTTTGTGCACTCATAAACAGTTTAAGAGTTCCCTTCACACCTGCAGTGCACATGTATGCTTGTAATAAAGATTCTCTTATCTATCCTTCACTGATAACTTAAGAGAACAGTGTTTAAGAAAAGGCATCATCTTTGAGACTGTAATGGACAAAACTAAACCCAAATCCCAAACCTACAGCAGTGACACTGAGGCCAGCATGCCTGGAGAAGGAGGGATCCTCCCTAATGGCCTCAAAGTTAGAGCAGAAAGGTTAAGGAGAAGGCAAGCAGACCCACAACTCCTTTCCAGCTGGCAAATCCTGCTCAAAGACACAAGGAAGCAGCCTGTACCATCCCAAGGTTTTGCTCCATCCTTTACTGACCTTGCTGGACTCTGTGTTGCTTATTTGGAAAATCATTCCAAAAATGCTTCCCAATTAGCATAATCTGAGCGATGCTGAAGCTATGCTGCTACTCAAAAACATCTTGCTCAGAAAATGCCCCCTGTAGACTTGTTTACACAGCGGGGGAGTGGATCAGCACGCATGCGATTGCAGTGCCGTGACTCCTCTTTTCAGCTGCCTCATGCTGGTTACAACTCTGCTTGGCTGGCATCGCTGACCAGGCCTCACCACTGAGGCCTCGGATGAAGAAAACCCTAAGTCAGCCTAACCACAGCATAGTTTGGGATTGGCAAAACTTTCCTAGCCTCTTTCAGCTTAACCAGTGGTACGAAGTCTTAGAGAAATTCCCCTCCACAGAGAAAACCTTAATCTTCTGGTTAGACAACATCACGCACTACAATTTGATACTTAATAACTTGTCATGAAGCTCTAATACAAGTATTCACTTGGTCACTTATCCTTTTAGCAATAAAAACCAACTGGGACTGAAGTTCAGTTGCAATTTGTTGCAGCTGCTGTGGCCAGGACCCCCTCAGAAAGTAATTTCCAGAGGATTCTTCTTGTTAAAAAGCCATTTTCTTGGCGAGGAGTGGGCTGTCTGGAAGATAGCAACCGGGACAAAACCAAGCACAGAAGTTTACAAGCATTCCTAAAGAGCATTTTAAAAACTCTGTATTTATTTAAACAATTACAAAAACATTTTATGCAGCTAAGTAGCTTAATACTACCACCAAAGTATAAAGTAGACTTTTAAGCCTAGGCAGTTTTCTTCTTTACCTGTAAGATGACACATGAAAAAACATCAACATTTGGCTTTACCCTGGAGAAAGTGCGGAGAGAGGATGGCAACCTTCTAGTTTCCCAGTCCTTCCTTGGTTCCCAAAACTTCCATTCTTCAGTTCTGACCTACATCCATTCTCTCTCCACACCAAACGAGTTCGTTATGAATAACATACATTGTAAATTTAGTTTTGGTGGGAGTAATGGGAACTGAAAGGATATGGAAGAACAATTTTCAGTCTCGCTGGGCAACCTTACAGTGTTCACATAGCTCACACATAGTGGTTTGGTATTGTGAGTCAGATGATATCATTATTGCTACCTGAGCGGATGAAAAACTGAATTTTAAGAATGACAGGTCTGGTAAAACATGACCATTTGACACCTTTTCTCTCCTTCCCTCTTTCCTGAAGAACGACAGGGGGGATGATGTTTGAAAAAGAAAGTGTATCCACCCCGTACTCCTCCTACCAAAGAGGTAGACAGTAAAAGACTCAACCTAAAGCCCCAAAGGATAGACAGAAACACAAACACTTCTAAGATAGAAAACAGCATACTGAGTCTCCCAGGAAATTCACAACAAACTGGACGGGAGGCATGCTCTGCTCTCTCATTTTCAAGCCAAAAGAGAAGAAACAAAGAAGTAAGGCAAGCTCTGCAGTATGTACTAGCCCTGAGGTCAGGCCAACAGAAGCTTCAGTTGGCCATTTTTCACTCAGCTGTTACTGAGGAGAGACACTGCAAAGACAAATGGTCTGCCAGCCCATGGCTCTTGACACTGGCCATCCCGAGTACTGTGGCTGTACTTCATGAAACACTACAGTTTTGCAGTTAAAAAAACCCCAACAACAACAAAACCCCCAAACCAAATTAATGAAACCCAAAAACCTGAAAGGAGGGAAGAAAGTCATATGAAAGCAAAAAGGTCAAATACAAGATGGCACCACACCTGTCAGTACCTTTTTTGTTTGGGTCTTTTTTTTATTTTTAAGATTTTGACACAGCCTAAATCATTCTGATACTTCTGAAAATTAATTGAATTACATTAATGCCAACTAGATTAGTTATACTCAGCATTATGCATTTCTGCTAGTGGTTTTCCATACAGTTCTCTCCCCTGCTTCCCTAGACCTTGTCTTACAGCAAAATGTCCAGTTTGGGATCTTTTTAGACTGTCAAGAAGAGATGCACTATTTTCTGTAAAGAACATATAGTAAAAAAAGCCAAACCAAACCAAAACACCAATTCTGGAAACTACCTCGCTCTGTGCAAAAGGAGAAGTAAAGGAGCTCTTTCCCCATCAGATGCATTACTTTCCCTGATGCTGTTCTAGTTAAGAATCAGATTCCAAGAATGAGTTTCCTGCTGCAACATAAATGTATTGTGTTCGCAATTTCTCTAAGAAATCTTCACTATAGTCATTTCAGACTTGCAAAGAAGAGATCATGCTGACAGCAAGTCACGGCTTTACCAAAGGCAAGCTGCCAAAACACGTAGAACTGAACCCTGTCCTCTCATTCACTGGACCGATAAATATGCTTTTAAAAGCATGCACAGCCTGGTTCACACTTACATGATGCACAGAGAATGAGGCAGAGGGCTTGCAGAGTGAAGCAACACCTCATTCCCGAGCATGTGCAGAACAGCCTGTCTTTGCTTACTGATAAAAATGCTAGACCAGTGCCATTTGCACTACATATGTGCAACATGCATGTCTCAAAGATTCATTACTATGCATATGAAAATTCAATCATATCAAAGCTAAGCTTCAAGAAAGTCCCAAGGGGCTGAACCGTGAGCTTATGTGCTCTGAGGGAGGAAAACTCAACAACTTTTAAGCTTTTTTTTTTGTTTTGTAGCACTGCCCTGCTCTTTCTGTTAGTAAGAACAAAACAGCTGCTGAATAAGTGGACTCCATGTTCCCACTGTATGTTTATACCCACTTATTTTCATAACTCAAGTTCTGTTTCTGTGAACACAAATGTATAAGTCATAGATGGATTCAAGGTTGATCCCAAGAAAGCTGTAACTATGAACAAAATCCATTATTTTATGAAGAGTGCTGTGCTTTGGTCATTTAGTATGAACATATGTATCCTTTTAAGCCATCTCACTCTCCCTCTAACACTATTTTTTGTAGCTCATTCTAGAGCAAAGCATTCTGCAATTAGCTTGGAAGTATCATAAATTCAACTATTTTCACATTTCATTGCAATTTGAAAACTGCTTTGTGTTCAAGAATTTTTCCATTAAAATAAATCCGCCCTTCAATCAAAATGAGAAAAATTACACTGAAGAAAAGCGATGGTTTGGAAACAGGCACTGTCATTGCATATCCTACACTTGACGAAAAAAGAAGAGATGAAGGTTCATTTTCTCTAATAAAAAGACTTTTGCAGGCAAAATTAATTTTAAAAGAATAACAAAACAAACCTTCTGATCTTCTTGGCTTTTGCATTGACCTTTCACATCCATGGTTACAAAGCTCATAGAAGCTGGTTTCAACCTAAAGATACTAAAAACACAGCCTAGAACACAGCAGTAAAAGACAAAGATTTTAAAAGAATTATCCTCAGTTCACTAAAAAAAAAAAAAAATCTGAAATTCTCTATACCTGAAGTTTTACCAATGAGGGAAAAACAGAATGCTGCCTTCTAGTTTTCCTCACCATTTCTGTAGCATCATATAAACTTCAGCTCCTCAAATCTATCATAAATATTTCATTACTGTAGTGCCAAAACTGACATCCACAGCATCTGGACATGGTGACAAGCCACATGGCAATGATGGGCCAAGCAGGGGCTGCTGGATACAAGTCTGGCCCGCCTCCTCCTGACTCCTGCCAGCCACAACCAGTGTGTGCATATGGGGGGTTGCATAAGCTTGGTAGGGACCCGTGCAGGAAAGGAACCTCTCTGCTTTGAAGGTGTTCTCCAGATTAATATTTCTACACATATATAAAGCTTGTTTGGATATACTTTAAAGAATTAACAGACATACAAAACCTGGAGAGGAAAGCAATGCTAGGAAAACAAACAGAAGCAGAAGCTTCATGGGGCTCCACCTTTGCAGAGTTAAATTCCTCCTAAACAACATTTCCAGGGTGAAGCATTTGTAAGTACAACTGTAAAAGGACAACAGGATCAACTGACAAACCATAAAAAAGGAAGTTCTTGCAAGATACATACAGTGTTGAGATAACTAAAATCAAAATTAAGCTTGTGCTACATTTGCATCTGCAAAGCATCAGTTAATCGAACATAATGAGTTAATCAGACTCACTTTTCTGAGGGCAAAATGTAATCATGCTTCATCATCTTTTGTATTGTCCTTAACCTCTGACAGACTTTCCAAACAAACTGGCTTTTCCTAAGTACTTGCACACCCGACAGCATATCAGAGTTCTAGAAATTTTATAGGCATTGTTGCAAAGTTAATAGGAAATAGTTGTAGTAAAGCTACTTTAAAGGGAGCTTTTGCTCCACATTAAGAAATCAATTGTTAATAAGAATTTGAAGGGGACACGAAGCATGACCTAGGAAGGAGATAATACTCTGCATCCCATTCTTGCAAATAAGAGACAAGCCACTCAGCTATTTAGCAAGATTGCTGCCAGTAAACCCGTATGTCACCCAGATTCCTAACAGCCAACAGCAAGGGCAAAGAATAGATTCTCTGGTGACCTCTGCAGATTTCGAAATTCTGTATTTAGTTTTTTCAATTAAAAAAAAAAAAAAAAAGGCAAGCAAGCAGCCGTTGCTGGATGTAATTTCTAGGTATTGTAATTTATTGATTTTTAATCCGATGGAAAAATAGTTTATACTGTCTTGGTTGCTAGCTATTTAAGATATTGTGGTTACATTTTTGGTGTCTTTGGTACATTTTATTGTAACATTGTCAGGGCACTGCATTCAATTACTACATCTCATGCTGTTTTACTTGCTACACAGCATCATCCTGACATTTTCTAGCATGTCTTGTCCAAGAAACACATGTATGTCCATGTGTTAATAGGCATGAGATCAGTATGAAATTAGTAATTTGAATTAATTCCTCTTCGGTTTGGCTTCTGTGGTCTCAAACCTCTTAGCTCAAGGTGCAGTGGAGTGTAAAAAAAAAAATATATATTTTTAATCTTAAACCTAATGATTTGGAATACTAAGGCTTATCTGATAGCCATCTATTGTGACTCTGCAGTGTTAAAACTTGCTCCAGCTTTCCACTCCTCTCTCCCTTTTTCAGACCTCATTATCTGTTAGGCAGCTCCACGGTTGTGCCAGTCCTCTCCCCTGGCTGTCCCAGTTCTTATCTTCATTGCTACTGCTCCCATCATGTGCACTGGAGAGGGATAGTCCCAATGGGAAGAACAAACCCAAACAGCTACAAAACACACCTTGCTGGAGAAAGAGCTGAAACAATGGCTTTGTGTCCAGGACATGGAAAAGGCAGAAGATAATAGCACCCACGGATTAAAGAAGGAAAACGAAATAAAGTTTGGTAGGTTACAGCCTACCAGATTATTAAAGGTGGTTGAGTGTGAAGGAGTTTGAACCCCTGCAATGACAGAGGGGACAAGCCTCAGAGGAGAGAGGGCACTATAACACAGAAGCAAGAAGTCAAAAAGATGGTGAAGTGAATTAAAGTGGTTAAAGAGCCATTAACCAGAAATCTATGGAATGACTATGCTTTTCAATCACAGCTGTGGGATTTTCCCTTTCAAGTTGCATCTCTACAGTTGAGCTAGAGCACTCACATGGGAGAGCTTGCCCAAACACAGTGGAAGCTATAGCTAACACACAGAAAAATGAATCCACCTTCATTGTAAATTATGACCCTATTCACTGTATCGTATTTATCTAGAGAGATGATATATACAGAACAATTTCTCAGAGAGGCTATAGTACTCAGATGTTAGATGTCCCTAGAAGCCATTACTCTAAATCAAGTTTTAAAAGAAAATTGATGGCAGACATTATATAATACCGAACCTCGCAAAGTAACCTAGACTAACATGAACTGTACAGTCCTATTTCTGAGCATATTTTTCCTTTGCGCAAATGCTGTAGATATTTTCTGATTCTCTGTGAAATTGGGAAAACATTAACAGTTTGCAGAAAGGGAAAAACAGGAGTGACAATGAAGAACAGGGAAGAGAGAGAAATCTCACTGATTTAGCACATCAGTGCTTCTCATTCTTTGGTGATCCAAGGCAGTAAAGGGAATAAGAACAAAAAATAAATAATATTCCTCAGAAAGACATAAAAATGCTAAGTCTTACTAAAATTCACATTTGCCCTGTCAGTCTCTCTGCAAGCCAAATCAGCTTGTTTTGTTCATGTATTTTCATCAATTTTAACTGGAACTCTGCCTAACAAAGGAGTGCTGGATCTTCACTTTCTGGGCAGAAGCACTGCAACTACCAGCTGAAATACATCAACACTCTAGATAAGCCATGAACTATTGTATCCGTTGATTTATTGCTGATTAAAGACTCCCAAGTTACTCCTAGTCTTGAGAATTAACACAATTGAAAAGCAAATAGGTTGCAGGCTGATGGTCCTTTCATCAATTTTGGTGACGGTCCTCTGATTTCCACTACATGTATGTGCAGTTGAAAGCACAGCTCAGAGCTGTCACAACAGCAAAATTCTATTAATTTTCCTTTAATTTTCATACCCTTGATCCTTACTAAAACTATCACCTAGTTGTAAACAAGGCAGTCAACTCAACACTTAATGTTGCCAAGATACAAAAGATAGATACTCTTACTTTTGAGACCTTATAAAGTCCACTAATTTAACAGATTGTTTCAGAAGGAAAAGCATATGCCTGTTCTTTTGCAAGTGGCACAGTAAACTTAAGTGCAAAGTTCCATAATCTAAACAAATCAAGCACTAACATAATAAGAGAGTACTTTAAAAAAATTACGAAAATGTCATATCTTAATTTCCTGATATGCGTGACACCACTGTTAAAACATGCAGCGGCTTACGAACCCTGCAACTGGAAGTACCACCAAAGAGAAAACATTATCACAAAAGATTCTCTTTCTTCTTCTTTCTTTTCCTTTTTTTCTTTTCCTTTTTTTCTTTTCTTTTTTTTTCTTTTCTTTTTTTTTCTTTTCTTTTTTTTTT